>JANHFJ010009091.1:209363-221208 GCA_032468195.1 Cerberus rynchops
GGCGGGAGGGAAAAAGAAAAGAAAAGGAAACGTTCCGCTCGATACCCGCCACCACCTTTTGCACCAGTCCCGAAAAAAATAACTCTTTCGGAGGCGGCTCCAAAGAAGGAGATTGATTGGATGTTATACAACGCGACCGAGCCTCTCTTCCAATCAAAGCGATTGCCCTGCCTTTTAGGCGGGACCTCCGAAAAGCCTGAGGTAAGCTAGGCCAATAGGAAAGCCGTCTGGAGGCGCGGCGGATGGTTTGTCGAGACAATCCCCAGAGGCCAATCCCGCCGGGAGGTGTGACTGGTGCCGCCCGGTTGCCGGGGTCATAGCCAATGAGGAAGCTGCAGATAGGCGGAGCTTAGCGGCGGGTGGCTCTGGGGTTCCGTGTGAAAAGGAGTGTTAGGGGGTTCGGGTGCAAAGTTTAGTTTCAAACCGTCTGCAAAGAGCGGCGGGGCGGTTGCCGCTGCTTCTTGGAACGCGGGCTATATAGAAGGGAGACGGCGAGGCGGCGGCTCAGGGAGGCGGTTAGTCGATAGTGACGATCACAACAACCCTTTTGGCCCGCGGCCGAGCAGAAGCCCCGGCACGGTCGGAGGGTTACTGCGGAGGCTAGCCGCGTCGAGAGGGGCGATTTCACCGGCGGCGGCGGCCCCTCGGCTGGCTGACCAGAGGTGCTGCTTACCCCGCTCCTCTCTTCCCTCGCGGGCTTGGTTGCGGCAGCGGCGCCTTTGCTCAGCGGCTGAGTGGCTCCGCAGGCCGGCAGCATGGGCGTGGAGAGTCCGGGCGAGCGGCCGGCTCCGGTTCGGCCACGGCGCGGCTGCCGGCGGGTGCGCCTGCTCTGCATGCTGGCCTTGACTTTCAGCTTCTTCGTGGTGGAGGTGGTGGTGAGCCGGCTGACGTCCTCGCTGGCCATGCTCTCGGACTCCTTCCACATGCTCTCCGACGTGATGGCTCTGGTGGTGGCCCTGGTGGCCGTGCGCTTCGCCCAGCGCACCCGCGCCACCAAGAAGAACACCTTCGGGTGGGTGCGGGCCGAGGTGATGGGCGCCCTGGTCAACGCCGTCTTCCTGACCGCGCTCTGCTTCACCATCTTTCTGGAAGCCATCGAGCGCTTCACCGAGGCCCATGAGATCGAGCAGCCCTTGGTGGTCATCGGCGTGGGAGCCGCGGGGCTGCTCATCAACGTCCTGGGGCTCTGCCTCTTCCACCAGCAGGGCTCCGGCGGCCACGGCCATTCGCACGGCGGGAACGGAGGGGGAAGCCACCGGCGGAACGGTGCCCGTGGCGGCAAGGCGGAGCTGCCTCCCGGCGACCTACATAAAGAAGAAGAGACCAACACCCTGGTGGACAATTTCAACAGCTCCAACGGAGTCAGCCTGGAGAAGCTGGGTGAGCTGAGGAAGGGTGGGGTGCGGAGGCGCCTCCGCCCTGATCTGATGGTGTCCAGAGGTCCCTAGATCCGAGCCCGCTTCAGAAAAGGCTTTTCTTAATCCAGTGAAAAAGCTTGGCCTTGAATTCGGTCTCGCCCCCACAAATCAAGGGCATAAAAGGATGGTACACCCCAAGCCCTCCTGACCCAAAGTGGATTGTGATTTCCCTTTGGGTTGATCAATGGCAAGAGATTTTATCCTTTGCTGGTCTGTCTTTCCTCTGAGATTGTGCCATGCTGACCCTAATTTCTTGTCTTGGCAACCCACTGCCATGGTTACTGTTACCTCATCATGCCCCAGCTTTACCATCTTAAATATTGCTTTCTTCATTGGGCCATAAATAGAAGGCTTCTTGTACTACAATCCAATTGAATTCTGAAAACCCAGAATATGGGAAATGATTCAAGAATAAAACTGTTTGTGAACCCCACTTTCACTGAAACACAAAAACAAATACTAAGGTTTTGGATAACTTTCCTGTGTTGTAGTAAATTTAAAGTAATTAAAATAGTTAATGTGCCAGGTACAGGAGAGAATTTCTTCAGTATTCCTCTTCTCTTGCACTTTTCTTCCATGTAGCTCAACAACTAGCAGCTTTTATGTAATGTTGGTTCTAATTGGTTGATTTTTTTTACAGCAGCAAAATTTAACATAGAATTTAATTATACTAGAAAGTATATTATACATAGACACCAGCTGTCATGGTAGATCTGGTATGCAGTTCTCTCTGAGCATACACAGAATATTTGTCATTTTTTTACCCAATTACGTAGTCCATAGCTTTTTTTACCAGCATGAAATATTGAGAAACTATTAGCTTAGGCCACCAATAAGTTTTCTGAAGCATTTATTTTGATTTAATCAGTTTAAGTCTGTTGTCATTAGAGATTAAATCATCAAATGTACTTGTTTTGACAAAATGATATGGATTGTTATTTGAGAGCTAGTGTGTGCTTGCTCTTAATTTCTAATCTATCCTTTGCCATGGAAATTCATTAGATGGCTTTAGGAACATTGCTGTCCTCTTAGGCCAACATACTTAACAGAATGGGTTTTGAGAAAAAAAGGAAATGCAAGTGCTGTGTATGCCACTTTTATTTTCTGAATGAAAGACAGGATATAAATATAATAAAATAAATGCAGAATTGTTCCTTTAAGGGCTAGCTACATTGCAGATGAGGAACTTATTATCTGTCCTGGAAATTAATTCTTCTGGCAATATTACATAGTTAGTGTAATTGTAATTTAGTTTAATATAGAAATGTTGATTTATTCATAATTTAATCAGTTCTGAGATAATTTCTAAAGCAGATTGGTTGGTAGGATTTATTGTCACTGTTCATCTCTTGATATAAGTGTTATTTATGTAAGCAACTGATTTTCTTAAAAGTTTGCATTTGGTCTTGGGATGATTGCTAGTGAGGCATAAGCGATCCCTGGCAATAGTTTGTTGGGATCACTCTCAGCCTATCATGGCAGTGATTCTAAACCCTATTAATGGAGTTTTGGTTCTAAGAACAAACATGTTCCTTAAGAACTTCCTATAGTGGCTATTAAAGCTTGAAAGTTTTAGGCTCACATCTTTAGCTAGGAGCACATATGTACTGTATAACATTCCTGGTATATTAATACATATATAGTTTCTGTTTTCAGCACCCATAAACGTAACTCTTGATCTCCACCATTGGGTGTTGTAAAAATCATTATAGAGGTGAAGTCAATTTAATGAAATGTGTGTGGGAGATGATTCAAGTTCCACCGGTTACATTGCTGGAATCGTTGAGCCAATAGCATTTTTCTCATCAGCATCTGCAACATAGCTACTCTTAAAATCCATTTTGTAATACAACACAGACAAATGGTCTCTCTTGATATAATGGCTGTTTTGTCGTTTTTGTTTTTCAGCATGAAAACAATTGCTTATTTTTTGCCTGCAGAATGCTGCTAATCCAAATTTAGAATGTCACTGAGATTGTGGGCAAAAAGACAATTTTAATTCTCTCCTGTTCAACCTGCAGTTTTATATAGTTACTTCCCCAAGATAATGGTTTTCTGGAAAAAAAATATTGAATGCAAATTTCCTGTACTATAATTATAATATAGTTTGCATTTTTGTCTTATTGGGGGTGGGGGTGGACTTGAGCAGATTAAGTCCATTTCTAGCATATCCTCGGGGACTGACCATTGAGAGGCCAGGTTCATAAGTATATGCGATTATGCATAGTACACATGTAAAAGTGCCTCTAGTTTCTTCCTATCTATTTAATCCATATGCTCTTCTGATGTTTTGATTTGAACTCCCATGTACTATCAATAATGAGGGCATTAGCTTTCATTTTCCTTAAAAAATTCTCTCTCCTTTTGCCTGATAATTTCCACTGCATCCCCTCCATTCAGGCATATATACATTATTGCATCTGCAGTGATAGTTTTTCTGTATGTTATGCACGGTGGGTGTCTCATTTTTTGAAAATAAATTGATTATGCTCAATAGAACAGATTTTTGAAAATTGAAAATTTTTCAGCTGTTTTTCCAAAACTTTCAGTATATACCCACATATTCTTTTTTTTCCTTTTATTCATCTGTATGATGATTAGACTTTTGCCATAATTAGTTTAGTAAATCTAGGAAAGCTAATGAGTGCTTGAGCAAAAGAGATTGGTCATAAATCATAAAGCAGCCTTTCCCAATGTGGAATTCTTCAGAACTGCTAGCCCACTTTCTTAATTATTACACAGTTGACAGTGTGGCTGGGGATTATAGTAGTTGATCCAAAGTATCCTGAAAGCACTAGACTGGTGATTGCTGCTTTGAACTTTGGTCTGAAAGCCACTAGGACCTAGAGGAGTACCATTTGTCAACTTAAAAAGAAATGTATCAGCAGTCCTGCATAACATTCTATTCTAGTTTACTACTTAATATTAGAATGTTTTCAAAGGAGAGGAGAATAATTTTGATTACTTGCTAAAACATTAACATTGGGCCTTCTGTTAAATAGGTCCAGGTTATACTTAAATACTTCTGAATCCAGATATCTGCTAAGAAAATTTCTATTTTAATTGATCTTCACTGACTACATTATCATAATGTTGCTAACTCAGTCACAGATTTCATATTTGTATATAACAGTGTTGCTTTTGTCTTTGCAGGTGATGTAGTAAAAGGCAGCCAAATGGAACTGCAACCAAATGGAAATATTAGCAATGACTCCTCTATAGACATGGAGATTGATGAAGACACCAGTGCTCAGCTCAATATGCGTGGCGTGTTCCTTCATGTTCTCGGAGATGCCTTGGGTTCGGTTATTGTAGTAGTGAATGCCATAATATTTTACTGTTACTGGACTCCATGCCCGGAGGTTGGGGATTGCATCAATGTTTGTGTTAATGACCCCTGTAAAAACTTCACTCAGCTTTCTCCAGTGGAAGTAGAGCAACTCCCTGTAGCTGGTCCTTGTTGGGTTCTATATTTAGATCCTGCGCTTTGTCTGATCATGGTTTGCATTCTACTCTATACTACTTATCCTCTGCTTAAAGAATCTGCTCTTATTCTTTTGCAAACTGTTCCTAAGCAAATTGATATCCGCTCTTTAAATGAGAAACTCCGTAAGCTGGAAGATGTAGAAGCTGTCCATGAATTGCATGTTTGGCAGCTGGCAGGAAGCAGGATAATTGGCACTGCTCATATAAAATGTAGAGATCCAGAAACCTACATGAAAGTGGCAAAAGATATTAAGGACATTTTTCATGATGAAGGGATACATGCAACAACCATTCAGCCTGAATTTGCTATGGTAAGCTCTGATGAAGGTGTAAGTAAATGTGAACTTCCCTGCAGAACCCAGTGTGTTCTGAAGCAGTGTTGTGAAACTGTGGAAAAGGCTGGGGGAAAGAAGATAGAAAAGTCCCCTTCAGTTAGTATTTCTTGTTCTGAAATAGTTATTGACTCCCCACATCACAAAGCCCGGAGGACTAAATCAGAATGCATACCTGCTGTAAAATTAGAAGAAGAACCTAACCCCAACAAACAGTTTGAATCATCTTTGTAATTTCTAAAGTTATACTGAATGAAGTATGGCTTCAACTACAAATTAATTGGAAGAAAAAAAAGACTATTATTAAAAAGAGAAGTTGCACAGAAATGTAGTTATTGAAGTTCTGTCCTAGTTACCACAGTGAAATCCTGTTGAAAATGCCGTCCTGACACAACATTTGTGTTAACTTGAGGTTAAATGACACAACAGTGCAGAACCAGTTTCAACTTTATACCTGAATTAAAATGATTCTTCAATAATTCCTTTTCCCCTGAAATTAGTTTGTATTAAGCTGCTTATTGGGATTGTTCTTCCTGTTTGTTGATTTGTGTGTGTGTGACCTTTTTAAAAATTACAACTATTGGGAGAGGACACCAAACTCGATAGAATCTTTTCAAAAGGATAACCACTTTGCCTGTGGCTACATTTCCTATTAGATAAAAATGAATACTATTTTAAGATATACTATGTAGCATTAATAATGGCAATTTAAAATATGTCAATTGACAAATATCTCATATTTGTACTGGATCTGTGATATAACAAAAACCAACTTACTAAATATGAATTGGAAAATTACTTGCATATCACCTGGATTGTAAAGTGTAAGACAAAAATAGGTTACACTTCTTTTCTCATTTTCTTTCTTCCTTATTATATAAACCTTAGAATTTAAACTCTATAATAGAGTTTGCTAGGACTAGAGAGCCAGAGCTGGTCTCTGTCTTAGCAGTGTTATATGTGGTGTACTGGAATAGAGATATGGCATCTAATTTTTAAGTAAAAAAATGGAAAAAAATGTAACATCAAATTCATCAGCATATATTTGCTAAAAATTTAATATATTTCTTACTTTTGCAAACATATTTATGACTTAACTGAGCCATTTATTTTTTTGTTGGATAAAATTACTTAGCTGAACTATTCAATTCATAGTAAATTCTAGACAGTAGCCGATGGAACAAGATTGCTACCTGCAGCACTGGTTCAGATATCATGATACATTTAATTTGTGCAGCAGGAATGAATTGTAGAAAACTTGGAGCTGATGAGCACACCCATTTTCTCCAGCCCATCCATGAGAATTAATGATCAGAAGTTTTTGCTTATTAGCTTCACTTAAGTGTTCTACTCAAATCCTAAACCATTATCTTTATTTTCAAAATAACACTCAAAGAATTTAAAAATTCAGGAACAGGATTGAATTGGATGGAATTCTTACAGAGAAATATGATTACTGCTATCCATAGTTTGTCAGCTTTGGAAAAGCCAAAAAGTTATTTATTAAAAGAGAAATAAATACTTCTAGGTTTTCTTTTGGTCACATAAGAGAGGAAGCTGGAAGGCATGTGAGACAAAATATTCCAATTACAGTAAATCCATTTTCTCCAACTATGTTCCAGATGATTTAGACCATCTACAATAATATGCCCAATAGTTAGGAGTAATGGGATAAATTAGTTCAAAACATTTTGAGAGCGCTAGATTGCTGGACACTATTATGAATGATTATTCCTGTGATGTCTGAACAGCCTTCAGTCAGTACTCTGTGACAGTTTGCATAGTCCGACACAATTTCTGTCTAATTCAGTTTTATATTTGGAAGGCTTTAAAGGCAATTCCAGAAAATACTTCGTAAAATAAAGTAGAGGAGAGCGACTCAATTCTGTTAAGTCACTTGTACATGGATGTATAAATCTACTCTAGCTCTTAAACATGGTTCCACTGGTTACAAGTTTTAAGCTGCAAAGTAGGGCTGATTACAAATTCTTACTTGACATTATTATTAATACTGAAGCATTTTTAGAGCTATTACCATTTTTCCCAATAGTTAAAGATTCTAAAACAGAAAAGCCAGCAAAGAAAGAATGCAGGTGTGCTACGTGTTGCAATCTGTCTTTATATTACAAAATAAAGCTATTAAACAGTTAACATTATGGTGTGTTACATTTTACTTCTTAAATGATCAAATATAAGCAAAGCATTTGTGTTTCTTTTGTTTAAAGGCCACTTGTTAATACTCATCGTTAGTTTCCATACATCATTCCAAGCATGAAATAATTGTGTGATGTAACTCATGTTGCTAGCCTGATTGAGAAAAAAAACATGTTTTGAAATTTTCATGTTTTTCTATTCTTTGGACAATGTAATATTCACAGAGCCAGAACTAGAAATGTGCAAGCATGTATGTATGTATGTATGAACACAAAAAACTAAATATTATATAAATTAGAAGTCTTACAGCTGAAGCTTCAAGCTACAAGCTTTTGAATGCTTTAGTTTGTATTCATTAAAAATTAAAAGACTCACCTTTTAATTTAGCATGAACTGGTTGGTTTTATTTAGGTTAGTTTGTGTACACAATGGAATATACAGTAATGGGCTGTTTCTGATTTTTATTTTTTTGAAAAGAAACTTGCATCATCTCAGTAAAGCATGAAGTTTAGTTACTATTTTGAGTATGTTAATACACTGATAAAATAGGAAAGCATCTTACATATTTGTGAGGTTTGATTCTACTTTTTATTATACATCAGCTTGTTTTAGTGGCAGAATATGTTGTATCATACCTATTTTTACAGGTAATGTTTCAGGAATATTAGCCAGGTCATTTCCTAGTTATATTTTAAATAAAATTGAACATCTTGACTATATTTAACTACAGGATGCTTCTTTCTTTATGAACTTGATCATATTGAATAATGGGGCCAATTTTGCAAGTCTCTTTTTTCTGATTGGCACTGTATGGGGAGGGGAATGTTTCAATTAGTTACACCAGTGATAGTGGACACATTGTGCTTAATATGTGTTTTTGTGATAATTATCCATTGTACAATAAATGTGAGATTGCTCTGAATCTATTCTGCTACAATTTCACATGATTCCCCCCCAGAAGCATGTGTGTGTGTGTGTATATATCCATTATGTGCAGTGTGTTTTTAATCGCAAATGCACAATTGAGCAAGTGTTGTCACACTATGATATGTAACATGTAAATACTCAAATGATGGTAAATGACTTGATTATCTTTTACTATATAAGTGTTTGAAGGAGTTGCCTGTAAAAGAAAGATACGTCTTTCTAAAGCAGGACAATGTGTTTAAAAGTGTTAATAAAAGTTTTGCAGAATGCTTCAAAACTACTTGAAAGAAGAACTGCTCCAGATCTCTCTGTTAAGGTTTGCCTTTCTCTTAGCCGTGAGCACTGGGCAAACTTGCTGTATGTAAAGCAGTTTGTAGCTGGGGCCTGTTTTGAAGAGAACCGAGTACTGAGTCCAGTGTTAATGGGAAACAGTGGGAATAAATGCACTTTTTGACACTTCTCCTTGAAGGGGGAAATCATTTTAACTTTGCATCTCTTTTTTTGATTTTTTAAAAGTTTTATGAAATATGTATTGCATATGTAAGGATATTAAGTAGAATATTTAAATGTGCTGCTTTAATTTCCCAACAGCATCAATGTAGCATTTTTGGGTGTCTGGCGTATGTTTACAGAACAATTATCAGATATTATAATATAGATTGTTTCTATCTTTCACTATCTCATTGCCTCTTGGTGGATTGAATGGTACTAATACTTCATGTGCCTGAAATAAGGTATTTGATCATATTCTTGTTTTTCTATGTTAAACCAACTGTAGCCTTACTGATAATGGGAGCTTTCATTCATTTGTATGATCTTGGGTTACATCATTAAATTGACTGTGTGAAGACCACTTCCATCTTTTAGAAATATGTGAGCCTCATTTTTTTCTTTCCACTTTTGCTGAATTTATATATAAAAATGTTCTGGAGCATAGCCTCCAAATCCACATGCTCCACTGTAGGGAGGGAGGCAACCTTTTGCACTCTAGGGGTTGTATTTGAAACCACTGTTTGGGAGATGTAGATTATATATCTGTATTGATTACAATACTATTGATAACAATGAGCTTCTGTTAAACTAGTCCTGCTGTGGTGTTTTTTGCATATAAACTAAAGATTGAGAAGGAAATAAATGTTGTAAAATAACTATGATAACTGGCACAGTCCTTTGTCTCCCCTTTTAACAGCTCTTTCACTTGCTAAAATTCCTTTGGTGAGGTTAACAATCTATTTAAATGGAGGTTTGGCTAAATGCAGAATTGGTATGCCTGTGTACACAAGGCTTTATTTTATCTTAACATCTCAAGCACCAATCCAGCTGGAAGGAGAATGTTTGTCAAGTTTTTTAGTCCAACTAATCTAAAGCCTTGGAATTTCCCGATTGTCTTCTGTCCAAATAACTAGGTTCAACTCTGCTTTCATAACTTGGAATGTCAAGACAAAGATCATTCAAGTCTGGCTGCATGATTGCATCCAATATTCTGTATGTGTACAATACATTTTAAAAATAAATGTAATCTTCAGAACTAATAATCTTCAATAGCAATAAATACACGGAATCTGAAATCCCACACCCAAATTTAGAGGTCTCATTTAGTCACAGCACTCTCAATAAACTTGCATTGGACAAATCAGTATACAAAATGTAATTGGATATGTAGTCACTTTTACAGTAGTGGAGTCTAAGCAGATGTCAGAATCTAGCTGATGATGATAGATCGAAAAAATTATAAATGGTTTTGGGTTTAGTACTTTGGATGTCACCAAGAAATTTTAGGATTATAGATTAGACTGAGAAATAAAGGGGGAAAAACCTCAGAAGAATGCCATGACAAACCATTCCATACCATTTCAAGGAAATATGTGGTCACATAGCACCTGTTTAGACCTGAAGAAGGCCTTATTGTTTATAACACTCAGAAACATAAATGGTTTACTTTGCAATTCCATTATGTGTCATCACTTTTATTAGCAGCTACATAGAGATATTTTCTCCATGTTTATTTATTGCTTTGCATAGATTATAAAGTTTGACTACCTTTAAAAGATGTGTCTGAGTTTCTTTTATTCATCAGTTTTCCTGCCAGTCCTTTTTTGTGTGTGTGCCAAACCTGTCAGTTTAACATGGGGACCAGGATTAACTTGATTTTTCAAATGCTCTGGGAACTGAAGAATGAAAATCAGATATTAATTAACTGAATAATGCATCTCTTTAAATCATTTTGAAACTCCACTATCCATTTTGTTAGATATCTCCAAATTTTAATATACAAAATCAATGTTCTACATAATTCTGTAAAGCTCCCCAAAAAACTTTTTGTCTTCATTTAGTATTTTTGACCGTCTAGAACAGTAGTGGTGAACCTCTGGCACATTCTCCACCGCAGTTCTCTGTAGCCTTTCTCACCATCATTTCCCTGCAAACGACGAAACAAGCTTGCTAAAGAAAAAGATGTTGCCTCTTGCAGAGCTGCTGGTGTTATGATGCCCTGCTTCCAAACAGCCAGCTGGTCTTTGGGTTTCTGGCGCACGTGCACTTTGCGGTTTGGGCACTCAGTCCCTAAAAAGTTCGCCATCACTGTTCTAGAATATAAAGCAAAGCTTGGAGGTGGTGTGATCAGAAGCAAACAATATTTCAAATGGGGATGTCCCAAAGATTTATGAAACAGCTCTACAATATCAACAGTCCCACCTTCAACATTAAATTTCGTGCGCATGTTAATTGCTGATCTGGGAGGCTTATTTGCTTTTAGAGATTCTAATTTCAATTGCACAATCATGTTTTTTGATGCAGTTGTGATGATGCAGCTGTAAATGCAATACTATATTGAGTCCTGGGATTTCGAAAGTACACCCGATGCTATGAGAAAGCAGTAAACAAATAGGTGCTAATACTTTATTAGAAACTGGGTGTATCTCCCCCCCTCCCCCCAAATATATAAAGGCATTTGTGTACTTGAACTTATTGCCAGCAAAGCTGCAGAATAAGATACTGTATATTTTAAATAACATGAGGAAGCAAATACTTTAAACAGAAGCTTAAAACAGATTGAAGTGGTTATGTATGAATAATATATTAATACTATGTTAAGGGATTGAAAGAGCCAGTTTGATGTAGTGATTAAGGCATAAAGCTAGAAACCTGGAAACAATCCTGGTCCTGCCTTAGGCATGAAGCCAATTGGATGACCTAGAGCCAATCACTGTCTCAGCCCCAGGATAGAGGCAATGGCAATCCATTTCTGAAAAACCTTGTCAAGAAAACTCCAGGGACTTCTCCAGGCAGTAGATTGACTCCAAGGACCTCCCCCCAAAAGATGGTGGGATTGATCAGTAGAACTGAAAGGAAGTTATAATTGATGGGTAAGGAATGATTTGGTGAAATGAACCATCCTGTATTATGGGCCTGTAGAGACAATAACATTGATTGATTTAACCAATTTATACAACTGCCCATCTCAATGACTATAGGTAGTGGACAATGATGAAATTAGAAACAGATACACCAAATGAAAATCCCCCGGTG
>JANHFJ010009098.1:6216-19864 GCA_032468195.1 Cerberus rynchops
TTCTCATGGACCACTAGTGGTCCACGGACCACTGGTTGGTGACCACTGTTCTAATTCATAAGATGCCCTTATTGATTCCAAGCAATGTTTTGATTTTTTTTCCCTAGTCCGGTAAAATCTTTCTGTTAATCATCTCAACAGCTTATTATCTACATCCAACCTAGACTACTAGTAATCTCATGAAGTAGATATTAAAGTTTCTATACATTGGAACATTCTAGTTTAGCTAAAAGACAGAAAAGTAAAATTATAGTTCTTTTCAATATTCTGTAGAAAACAATTAAAATATATAAAGTGGATTATTAAAATATGTAAAATTTATATTATAAGATTACAAAGCTTTATAGTCTAATAACTCTGGTGTATTTTACATAACAGTGAACAATTGCTTCCTTAAAGTACACAGTAGAATCATTTACTTGATGCTGGAGATTAAGTTAATTATGGATCCCTTGGCTTTGACTAATGGTTTTAATAATCACATTACTGTAAAATTAACTTATTCCTTACTATGCTTATAGCACTAATGATGAGAATTATAAAATTTATGCATCTTCAAAGTAAAATTGGCATGGAAAGCTGCCTCTAAATACAGCAGCTCCTTAGAGAACGTTTAATGGGTATCCAATCACTTCTGATTCTTCTCTCATTTATCCTCACCACTCGTTTACTAATTTCTTCTGCTTCCAAAATCTCATGGCAATTACTAGTTTGCAAGCTAAAGTATGAACTCTTTTCCTGAGAAGATGTACAACACATTTTACCTGTAACCAAAATGCTTGGATTTGGGAAAGGTCACGCAGGGATAAAAAATAGGCATGACACAGATTCCCATATCATCATCAGGAAAGGAGATTCCGAGTCATGTGAAGACATTGTAAAATAATAAGGGGTACTGTTTCCATTATTTTTCCAGGAATATTCTGAAATATTCATGGACAATTCAGGTTTTTAATAATTCTGTCAGTTTTCCATGTCTTCATAATTATCCTTTCTCAGTACTCCATTCTGGGTACAATTTTTTTTTTAAAAAAAAAGGTAAGCATTGTGTGGCTATTGAATCTTCCTTGGAATGTTTGAAAGGATAATCTTCCCCCTGTTTTTTAGAAGTATCCTTAAAAAAAAAATCTTACAAACAACAGTGCTCCCCAATACTGACTTCTTTTTGTCATGCAAAAGATGGTTTCATTGTGATAATAAAAGCAATGACACTCCAACTTGATCACTAGAAATATCATTTTGGGAGGGAACACAACTGGTGCAAAAAGACATAACACATGGAATTTGTAAGGATAATTCTCAGCACAAAATTCCTTGACTAATGGTGTCTACAGTAGGTCCCTTCTACCGTGGCAAGTGAAGTAGGCCAGTCCCAATGGGACGAGAGAGTTTCTCAGGTAATCTGGTCCCATGTCATGAAGGGCTTTAAAGGTAACAACCAACACCCTGAATGGGACCCAGAAACATACTGGCAACCAATGCAGCTTATGCAACAGTAGTATTATGTGCGCAGTCCTCCAGAACTCTTTGCTCTGCTGCATTTTACATCAGTTGTAGTTTCCAAATACTCTTCAGGCTAGCCCCATGTAGAGTGCATTGCAGTAGTCCCAAATTCTTTTGTAGAGTTTATGAATGAATAAATTCATAATGAATTCATAAAGATTCATAAATTCTAATGAATCTGATCCTTGTGAAGCTTAATCTCTTATTGGAAGAGCAAGCCAGTGCTCACAAACCCCCATAGTCATAATATCTCAAAATAAAATTTGAATATTTTAAAAAAATAAGGTGGAAAAAATTAAGATCGTGAGAAAGAATCAAATTTTGGGTGAACAGTAAATTTCAGAAGATCACTTGCAAGATTTCCTCCTTTTTAAAATTATTATTGTTTTGCTATTGCTCTACCATTGTATAAGATTGTGAAGTGGCACAAAAAAATTTTAAATGGTGTTACGGCAGCATTAATGGATCACAACATTTAATTCCATGTAAAGGTCATCCTGAATTCTAAGAAAAAGGAACAAGATCTTGACAGAGGAATAAATCAGATTTGGGTAAAGATGTGTGTGTGTCTTTGTGCCAGACTTTGGGGATTTGATTTTGACTAATTGGCAGGTGCATTTTAATTCCATTTTACTATTTTCATTTTAAGCACTTAAATAAAGAACCACCATTGTTTCAAATGCCCTGGGTGCTTACTTTGTTCCAGAACACCATGATCTTATTTTAGCTTCACGGAGAGGAATTATCTCATAGAGTAAATGAAATTTCTTATGACAACTCTCTTTAGAAGATGGAACAACAAATACATCCAATAAAAGTCAATTCACATTGTTATCAGTAATGCTTCTCCATCAACACATTTTGTGAAACACATTCCTGTGGAACTGCAGTGCCTTTACATGAATTGTTTAGGAAATTGCATTTGTATTCATTTCCTTCTTTCCAGTTGTGGTATTACATTAAACTTGAGATTCTTTTGTGTTATGCTACATGACATGGTGACATATCAATTAATGTCAAGTTTTATTGATAGCTGACCAAGACACACACATAACATTCATAAAAACCATGCACGGAAGTTCTTGCTAAATTTGAATAAATTTTGTCTCAATAAAAATTGGACAATGAAACAAAAACCATGTAGAGCTCCATGCCAATCCCTTGTCTTGAAGAAGGTGAAGTAGTGTTACACAGAATTGGATGATCAGCCACCAATGAGAATGACTTGAGTCGGCTCTGTCAGCTGTGTTATTATAGGGCTTGTTCATTAGAGTCTTTCGTATTGTGTGTCTGTGACCTTCCACATTCCCCCTTGTCTCTCTCAACTCCCCTTACTTGGAAAGAATATGCATATCTGTAGTATTCCTGTTCACTTCCCATACTGAGTATACTCCCCCACCTTCTCAAACTCTGTTGGTGAGCCAGTACATTCCCAATATCCATAGTAGTAGGAGAGTAATAATACTATTATTTATTATGGTGAGTCTAATAGTCAGTCAGATGATTAGACTGGATTTTTATCCACCTATTGAGTCCTTCCCAAGGATAAGCAGATGGTTTGATGGTGTTAACTGTATCTTCACAGAATGTAAGCTGTTCCAAGTAAAGCTGCTTTTTGCAATCAACGGATGATGATTTTGCCAATGCCGATATTTATTATTTTTATTGTTTGTAGTACTATTAGTTAACGTAATATTACATTACTTTCATGTAATAAATATTTTGGGGTTGGTGGACAATCTGAAACTTCATGAAGGGGTTTATAAACTGAAGAATTTGGGGGCCGCTGATCTAGGCACTTGAGTTCACCTTACATAGCACTCCCTCCTGCAGTTGTTCCCTACAACAACTAACCTGAAGGGGGCATGCCTAAAGTCAACCAGTGAATGTCTATGACTGAGATTATCCCTCATCCTAGTTCTTAATCACTCAACCATCCCTGTAACTTGGAGTAGACAGACCAATAGAAAATGGAAAATTATGCTTTATATTCTGCCCATCTGGACATTGTTATCTCAATTATTCCATGCTACCTAGCTAGTAGGTTTGTGTGGTGGTGATAACAGTGGGATGGGGACTGAATATTTTTTGTCCCCAAGTCTTTTTGTAACCAATCCAAAGACCTTTATAATGTACAAGATGTTAAGCCAGTGGCAGAACTTTAATGACATTGGGATTGAGACAGCTTTGAATTATGCAGATTAGGCCTTTGGATTCTTCATTTACTCCTATGTATTCTCCCCAAATGCATGACATGGATGGATCTGCTATTGGCACAGTGAATAAAGAAAACAAAAGGCATTTGAGATTGAAAAGAGGCAATCTAAGAAGCAGTGTATTGTTGCTTTTTTTTTAATCCACTCTACATTTTATATAATATACATTTTAAATGACAGGGTATATACAAAGTCACTTGTCTTTACTAGAACATGTGTTTATTCATCTTACTTAGCAAGCCTATTTTGGGGTGGTTTTCCTGAACGTTGTACTTTATGTAGTGGATGATTTTCAAATAGGCACTTTTGAGCTTCACAGTGGATTGTAGGGAAATGGTTCAATAAAATGTTATTACAGGAAAAAATCCATAATGTTCCCTATGTTTAACTCTTTTGGTAGGAAGAATAGGCAGAAAAGTTTGAATCAATCACAGAGTGAACACCTATTAGAGAAACTGATATGCAACCTGGAAGTTCTCCACCAGCCCAAACTGGAAACTATATTTGGTCATTTCAGGAAGTTAATAATCAGCCAGCTTTTTTCTAATCACATCTGGAAATATTCAATTTTACTACTTTATGGATATCAAAGACCTTCAGAGCAATGAGCTTAATTTGACTACTGGTGAGTTTATTTTCTTTAGATTTAATGAATTTTAAACAGAGACTTATGAGCTTAAAATAATATACAATTGGCAAAAAGAAAAAAATAGGTAAAAGTAGACTATTGGAAGAAGTGGATTAAAGTGTAACTTTAAAAGAGGGTGAAAGTTATATTAGCTTATTCTCAGTGTAATGAAGTTTGGAAGCCATTACTTTATTATTGTCTTTGTTGATTTTTTTTTCTTTTACTTTTTTTTTTCTTTCCTGTACCTCTCATTTACTTTTTTGCCCTTCTAGCTTAGTTTGTATTAGGTTTTAATATGTTTGCTAAAAGCTTCAATAAAATCATTTTTTTAAAAATAAATCCCCTACAGGGCCCAGTTGTCCTATTTTGGTAGAAACCTATGTTGGGTTGACAGAAATGCAAAAAACCTACTAAGCTACTTGCTTTGTTATGTAAAATTTAATATATCAATAGTAAACATGCTTGCAGAATGAATATAGTTAAGTGACTGGAGAACCTTTGGTGGGCTCGATAGGTTTTGAAATCAAGTAACTCCATCCATTATTTTATATGGGAAGCATCAGTTATTTTATTCACTGCACAATATGCAGTACATTTCTCAAATTAAACTTCATTGGTCAGCTTACTGATTAATCACCAAAGTAAATGGCTTAGAAATGTATCCAATGTGAGTCTATATTAAATACACAATAGATCTTAAAGTCTTGGATATGGATATATGGCATAGCACCAGAAAATTTGGTATTATTATGTCTTTACTGAAAAAATATCAATTGATTTTAGAAGAAATATTCTGACCCACAAAATTTCTTCTTCTTGGACAAGTCACAATTGGCATTATGTCTTACTGGCTTTTCAGAAAGCGAATAGGATCTGCAGTGGACAGATATAAGTGAAGAATCTTGTATTAAATAATGGGGCTTAATTCTTGATCCTGTTACAATCCAGGCTTCATTGGGTCCCCAATACCTGTTATTTTCACTGGAAAAGAATTCCCATTTGTATCAACCCTGATTTCTCTCCTCATGATATAAACAGCAAGCATGGGGAACCAATTAGGATTGCAATTGTAGATCAGTTAATTTATCTTATCCCACACCATATCAGACTCTGGTCTAAACTAGACTTCCTATATCTGTAAACTGTAAGATACAAGAAAGATGTACAAGCTAATTTGGACATGGTTCAAGGAACAATCCTACAACATTTAATCAGAAACAAATCTTTATTGATGCTTAACCTACATATAAAAAGGGATATTAAAAAGCTGTATTATTCCTGGCCCAGTCTGTGGCTCTTGAGCTTCTCTATCTAAGGGCAGGCATATTATATCTTGGACCGTATCCAAAATATGTTAGTGCAGACACATTTTGCTATGGGCTGGGGGTGGGGAGTCAAAACAGACAAGACATCAACCCAAGCCTGTTGTTGACAGGTTCTTAAGAATGTTCATTTCCCTTTCATAACAAATTGCCAGCATTTGGTACATACATGGAAACATCTGCATGAATTGAAAATAAAACCCTGAATTCATAGTGCCAACCCATTTTCTGGTCCACTTTTCTAGAATATCAAGTAATAGCCCCAGTAGAACAGATTGACTAGTATGAAAAAAAATGGAAATAACCATTTTGAATAGCAATCAATTTTGCTTGGGTTTTGAATTGTGAAATAGCTGGTGAGTCTCTGAAGTTTGTTCTTCAAGATGTATTGAATTTTATCCTTTGGGCTCAAGGGTAAGCTGTTGCAAGAGACATTATCAATAGAGACAAAATTTATGTTTTGATTGAAACTAGCAGTGAGTGACGTATTGAATATATCAATGGTGGTTTTATTTTCAGTTTCTCTGGTGGCATCTTTTGTAGAAGTCT
The DNA here is from genome assembly GCA_032468195.1 of Cerberus rynchops. Classification (NCBI taxonomy): domain Eukaryota; kingdom Metazoa; phylum Chordata; class Lepidosauria; order Squamata; family Homalopsidae; genus Cerberus; species Cerberus rynchops. Next base: position 12,435 of record JANHFJ010009098.1, read on the forward strand.
AGAATGGACCAAAGTTAGTTAGATGACAGAGGTATGTGGTAACTTGGTAAATTCAAAATTAAAAAAGCAGTTGTAAAGAACAGACATTTAGTATGGTTGCTGCTGATGTAACCTCACTTTGGGATTTTAACAAACAATAGAAATCTTAGCAAAAGCCAAATTCTGATTTGCCAGTACTAAGGCCAGAAGGGCCAAATAATAATAGTAATAATCATAATAATAATGCCTGGTCTAGGTATTCAATCAACTTATTCTAAATATAAACATAATTTTGGGAATCTCCTTACCTGAATAAAATTAATACTCTCGTAACACCACAAGCAGCATATTTTTTTAGTTGTTGCTCACCACAAAAACATGCCATGATCCTCTAGCTAATTCTGCTCAGACTCTGGAATCAGACAGTAAAGAAAGGAGAGTAGCCTTGGCTACTCTACTGAGCTTCACAATCCACGAGACTCCACCCTATTCATCTTCTAAGCCAGCTTGGTCCCCTCATGAGCAGGGCAGAAGAATGATCCATCCAAAGCTTTGGAATAAGATCCAGCTGCTAGTCTACTCAACTTGTATACGGAAGAAATGGAAGGGCAGTGAAGACCCTCTGGCTTTCAGATCCCAAAGGAGGTCACAGGCTGAACTAACGAGATTATTCACCTTCTTTCTTCTAGTGCAGGGGTGTCAAACTCAAGGCCTGGGGCCCAAATCCAGCCCATGGTGTACTTAGAACTGGCCTGTCCACCCTGGAAACAGCAAAGGACCGGCCTGTGGTGCCTCTGCCAGTGAAAACAGAGCTCGGGAGGGCTGTACGGCCCTCCCGAGCTCCGTTTTTGTTGGCAGAGAGTTGGAGAATGCCGTCGCAGCCAAAACTGGAGCTTGGGAGCCTGTTTTTGCTGGCAGAGCACTCATGCCATCACAGGCACCCCCAACATTAGTGACATCAAGCTGGCCATGCCCATCCTGGCCATGCTCATGCTGAGGCCCTGAGGTCAAACACAACCCTGAATGAAATCGAGTTTGACACCCCTGTTCTAGTGTGACTTGTTTCTTCAAGAACTGTTCCTGGGATTGGAAGAAAGGAGAGCCCGGGCTCTTCCCCCCTCCCCCTGCAAACTATTCAAATTCATTGTCTACTGTTAAAGTCTGAATGCAGCCTTTCCAATTGTTTTACCATCATAACTCCTAGAGGAACAAATCCACATGTAATTATTTGCCTATATACATCTCTAGCTAGCCACACATTCATCCATCCACTGAAAGTGCTTGTTCACTACATAATCTATCTGAACAAGGTTTACCTTCTGGGTCTCGTTAGCCACATGTTTCTGTGATGTGATATAATGAGCTACTGCATATTCCACTAACGCCCCAAATATAAAGCTGAAGCAGATGCCCAGGTAAATGTCAATGGCTTTTATGAAACCATTGGCATTTGTCATTGACTTTCGGGATCCCATCATCAAAGTTGTCATTGAGAGAACTGTGGTTACACCTGGAAAATACAGTCAGATTTTTTTTAACAACAAAACAATGAACATGGAATACTTTTTTGTTTTTGTCTGAAATTTGACACAACAGATGGTTCTTCCATGGGTAGCTTTTTATGAGAAGCCAGGGATACTCATAAACACCTGGTAGTTTCTGATATGTGAGAATGCTTTCTGTTTTTGTTTTTAGGGCCACGTTGTTAAATCCTGAAAGCTTTTGATGAGATGATAGCAGAAAGTGTGTTCTCCATTTTTTTCCCCTCAAATGAATGAAGACCCAGGAAGAAAAAATAAGGAAAAAACAGGAATGTCCTGCATTTGGAAAAAAGGGACAGTTGTCCTATGGTTCTGCAAAACAGCCATATCACCATATAGATTTTCCCCATAGCATTTACACGGTGGAAGTGGGGATGGATTAATTCAATCCTTTATTGTCAATGCACTACATATGTGCAGCGAATTTGAATAAAATCTTGAAAAAATTGAAATTAAAATCTCCATTCAAACTGACATTGTCAAGAAATAAAATTTTTCTTTCTTTCTTTCTTTCTTTCTTTCTTTCTTTCTTTCTTTCTTTCTTTCTTTCTTTCTTTCTTTCTTTCTTTCTCCATTTTTCTATCATCTGTCTATCTTTCCATCTTTCTATCCATCCTCAGTCAGTCCTTTCTACCATCCAGCCTTCAAGGAACATTCAGCTTGTTTTCAAGTATAATGCAAAGGGTCTTGGAATAAATATAGCATGTGCAAGGGGTACTACTTAATCTTACTCTTATATGAAGGAAAAGGATATTCTAGAACAGGGGTCTCCAACCTTGGTGACTTTAAGACTTGTGGACTTCAACTTCAGTCCACAAGTCTTAAAGTCGTCAAGGTTGGAGACCCCTGTTCTAAGACATTATTTTCTTTATATTACTGAAAACATTAATGGTGAGCAATAATGTAGTGATAGACAATACATCTTTTGTGAAATTTGAATTTTTTAGAGTTGACCCACTATTATTAATCCTCTGCTTGAGAAATGTCTGATGAATTTCCCAAACACTTGAGCATTCCTAGAAGACAGTTTAAAATGCAAATACATAATATCCCACATTTTGATGTTGCTTTAAGGCTGACATGCAATATTTTATTTTTATTTTTTTTTATCCAATACTGCTTTTTTAGATACTCTGTAATGATGTTGGATAAGTTATAGCTAATGAGATTCTACATCTAAACTAAAATCAAAATCATCAGTAATCAGCAATCTCTATCATTTTTACATTCCAGATACAAAGTCAAATAATGAATGCATCTACAACTTCCCATCCAATTTTTTTAAAAAAAATGAAAACTCCACCAATATGAAAGTGTGCTGGGTGTTAGTAGCATAACATTTAGTAGCATTACATTTAATATCATCCGTGTGTTTATCTAAGCAAAGTTTTCCTCAGTCCACCCTTCATCTTTGCATCCATAAAACAAATCTTTTTCATGTCACTCACCAATACACGTTCTTGCAGGAACTGAATCCAGGGTGATCCAGAAAGAAACCCAAGACAAAATGACAAGCAGACTGCTTGGCACATAAGTCTCCAGAATAAAATAAAGGATATTTCTCTTGAGCTCAAACTGTAGGACCAGTCTTGGATAAATGCCTGGTACAACAAAGAAAAAAATATAATATATTCTTATACTGTTCTTTCAGAGGAGGAAATGATGTGCTACTTCTCACTAGGCACTAGATTACTCCAAAGGTCCTTGTGGCATGGTAATAATATAAGGTAGTGTCAAGTGTAAAGGCTGAGAATATGATTTTGACAGGGTATTTTGCACAAACAGAGGAAGCAGAGCAGAACTATTTCATATTCCTTGGCTTTGCCAGCACTAGATTTTGTGTTGTAAATAATGAGTAAAATGAGAGGAGGTTTTTGAAGACCATTCAACAAATCTCCCCTTTACCCTCAAGAGGAACCCTTGCCTGTCACACTGAGATGTTCATGACAGCCAATTAGCTTAGAAATAGCTTAGAGACTGTCATAACAGCCATGCAACCAGGGTAGAACAGAAGACTTGTAGATCTATTCCCTACAACTCTAATATGTAGTATTAGCCTTAAGATTAGCATTTATTATCTGTGCTGTTTTCAGCATGGCATGTAAAGCAAGAAAAGGTGACAAGTCACAAGCAAACCAAGGAGTTTACTAAATTTGAATACCCAGAATGGAGTCCTTTTGCATGCTCTGAACCACATAAGTTCAAGTAGGAGGGTTCCTCCATAAGAGGTGATGAAGCACCAGATACAGGTAGTCCTCAACTTATGACCATAATTGAGCCCAAAATTTATATGGTTAAGTGAAAAATTTGTTAAGTGGCTATTGCTCCATTTTATGACTTTTCTCACCACATTTGTTAAGTGAATCACTGCAGTTCTTAAATTAGAAATACGGTTGTTAAGTGACTCTAGTTCCTCCATTGACTTTGCTTATCAGAAGGGCACAAAAGAGGATCAGATGACACCAGGACACTGCAACCATTATAAGTTTGAGCTATTTGTCAAGCATTTGAATATAAATCATGTGATCATGGGGATGCTGCAATGCTCATAAATGTGAAAAATGTTCGTAAGTCATTTTTTTCAGTGCCATTGTAATTTTGAACTGTCACTAAATGAACTGTTGTAAGCCAAAGACTACCTGTATTAGAATCAAACCTTAATCCAAAGCAACCAGGTCAGAATTACTCTATTACGGAAAGATTTCTACCGTGAATCTGCTGAATTATATGCAAATGCCAACTCTGACTTTTGGGTATGCTGGCTGTTATAGCAAAGATCTACTGTGAGAAGTTGGCAATTCAGGCCAGGGCAGAAATCTGGTAAACCAGTGGTTCTTAACCTGTGGCCCGCGAACCCCTGGAGAGCTGTGATGTCATCATGGGGAGGGGTTATCTTTGAAGGCTTGAAGAAATATTATGATTTAAATCTTGAGTTAAGTATTGGTGGTCCGTGGTCATGGTCCATGGCCATCAAAGGTATTTAAAGGGTGTCAGTAGTGAAGAAAACGTTGAGAACCACTGTGGCAAACCATGAAGCAAGATCATGGAATATGACAATATGGTGCCATCAATTAGTTCTCAGTGTTACAGCATTCTCAATTGCATTGTTGGGTTTTCTTTTCCTTCCAGTTTTTAAGGCTACTTTAGTCAGCAAATGCCTCATCTACACTTTACATGCAGAGCTCTCCTTCTCAGAGAAAAGGTGATCAGGGCACTGAAAATAGTTAGATCTGACATAAACCTTGCTCTCCACACTATCGTTACTTCCACTGCTGATTTGTTACCTGTTTCTTGATGCGACCTGGTTACAAGTGTGTAAAAATGTTCCACTGTGTACTGTGAGAGTCGCAAATTCTCAAGGCCATAGACAGAATCATTTCCCCTCAGCCACACGAAACGGACATCGTTTTCATCATATCCCCCTGGTGATAACATTAAAAAGAAGAAAAAGGCTATTGAGTAAGGAGCTGAACACCCAGTGAGGATCATCCCAGATATTGGCAAAAAAAAAAAAAGCTAATTAGCAATTCTATGAGAACCATGCTCTTGCTCTAAACATATAAGCATGCCCATGTTCTTTTCTTGATATCAGTTGTAATTTTCCAGAGTATTGAGTACCAAAGTGGAGAATATCTGTGGCTCAAGGCTGAGTTGTTAGGTTTTTGATGTTCTGTGAGCTTGATTGTCTTGCTGCAGATGTTTCATTACCAGTGCAATGCACGGATGGGGGTACCTAGTCAATGAAACATCTGCAAGAGAAGCATTCTCGCAGAACATCAAGAATGCAACAAACTTGGGTGCATTTTAAACTGGATTCAGATGATCTGAAAGATGGGAAGCCCACTTCCACCAGCCCACTTGAGCAACTCTTACTTTTGGATGCTGCCTTTATTGAGAGGAATGGCCGTCAACATTCCACTAGTGCAGCTAATTGATGTCAAGCCAGCTCATGGTAATTAATTCAGACTGATTATCCATTGGAAAGGGGAAATAATCAAACCCATTGTAGGTTTAAAATGTAGCAACAATAATATTTGAATTTAGAAAGAAATTTACCTTCAAGGATATAGATTTAATTCCTCAAAGCAAAAAATTCCTCACTATTTCAAAGAAAAAAAGGGAAAACACAAAATGCAGACAAGTTTCGTGCATTCATTCTGAGTCTTGGAATAACTCCTCCTTCAGTCTCCTAACTGATTGGTTCTATGAGCTGTCATGTTCTTTTTCTGTAGCTTTCCTCGATTCAAAGGTTTTAAATTATGATAGACTCTCGGGTATCCACCTAGAGTTTTCCCTGATTGCCAATCTCTTGCAGGATGATTTCTATATTTCCCTTGCCTCATTTAGCATGACACCTTTAATAGCTCCTTCAACCCTTGCTGCTTCAGAACAAATGAACGGAAAGTTGCTCATTCTCGTTTTCATCTGGTACAGGAATGCATCTCTAAGGAATCACTTGGCTGAGCTGCTTCCCATTAAAATTAGACTAGATTCTAGAACAACAAAGGAAGAAAGAGGACTGACAGTTACCCTAGTCATATGAATTTTCCTTCCTTCCTTCCTTCCTTCCTTCCTTCCTTCCTTCCTTCCTTCCTTCCTTCCTTCCTTCCTTCCTTCCTTCCTCTTCCCTCCCCCCTCCCCCCCTCTCTCTTGCATTTGCCCTCTTAATAATGAGGATAAGTACTTTGAATGTGACTCCCAATCAATCTGAAATAGCTATTTCTATAGCAAACTAAATAAAGGCTTAGGATGCAACTGTCTAATCAATTCAGATATTGGGACAAGCCTGCCCCTTCCCTCATTCCTCAGAGATAAATCATTGCAAAATCCAAGAGGTACACCGCTCTCCTAAAATCCAAGTGCAATAAACAAGCAAATATTTTAGCTTCTCAGTAATTTATATATAGATCTGTCATTCAATAAAAAAAGACAATATTGTCATGAAAAAACCCCTGATGAATATCCCACAGTGAGAAACTATGTTTTACCCTAGGCAAACATGATTAAATCAAGTATCTAATACTACAGGAGGTTTTTATTCTCCCAGTACAATTTATCCAAATCTCTTTTTTTCAAAAATTCTGCCTACCTCATAATAGTGATAGCTGCAGTTACTTAGGGAAACTATGTAATAAATGATTTGTTTTTCATCTAGAGGTTGTTCATTTAGTATATTTAAATTGCATTAATTCTAGACATTTATCGTACTGGCTTCTCCTGTTGGCAATGAGCATATAGTTTAATAAGAATAATATTACATGAAAGTTTGATAGGGGAACCAATTATTTCCTCTGTTTTCTGTGCCAATCTTTTTTTAATGCTAAAAACAGCTACATATTAAAAAAAAGAAAATTAATCATTACTATTTTAGCTTTCTGCATTGTAAATAAAGTTAATCATGCAAACTAATAGGATTTTAATGTGAAAATAATAGTGACTTTCATTGGCACTTCACGTAGTAGCTGAGAACTAAAAATTGGTCTTCATATAATGAGATTTAAGTAATTATAAAACTTGTTAAGAGAAGAACAAAGTCTTCAAGTTCTTCAGGCTTCATGAGTGTGTCCAAGCAGCAAGCACTGAGAAAGTGTCAGAAAGGAAGTAGAAGCAGTTTAGGTAGGTATATATTGTTAATGCCTTTAAGAAACTATCTGATAAGAGGATGAGATAATACTTCCATTCCATATGTGAAAGGCTGTAATAATGCAAAATAAGAGAGGAAAATGCCACCTCTTTTGGACATATTTAAAGATGGAAAATTAATGGCGTTGGAAAACCATACTACTTGGATGAAATGTGCTAAAAAATCCCTTAGGTGAAAAGGTGGCATGTAATAAATAAAGCTGCTAAGGATTAAGATGGATGGATAGATAGATAGATAGATAGATAGATAGATAGATAGATAGATAG
>JANHFJ010009101.1:23408-34799 GCA_032468195.1 Cerberus rynchops
TATATTAGTTCACACAAACACACCATTCTCCTATTCTGGCCCGGCCCCTCTTTCAAATTTTAGAAACCATTGTGGCCTGCGAGTCAAAAAGTTTGCCCACCCCTGGACTAGACTATGACCCACTATCTCATAACTGTCCAAGTTGATTCAGGGTTCCCCTGTAACATTCTCATTTTATTTAAAAACTTGTACATTTTCCCTATGAAAAGACTGTTGCCAAGAGCCTGTATGTTTTATTGTGAATATTATTATTTGGGGTAGATAAAATGCTTCCAGACATCAAGTAAGTAAATATACTAAACTATAGAATCTGTAAAAAGAATTGGGATGGACACTATTTAAATGTCTTCAGAACATAAGTAGCCCTGAATTCTGCAATATCCATCAGGCAAGCATGATTTCATCTTCTGACTTTGCTTCAGGAAGTAACCAACAGCCTGCAGACCATACAGACTGGGAAGCCAAACTTGGCATTACTGAAGTCAGTCATTGCAATCTTCTATTAATTCCAGAAGGAGAAAATGAGAAAGATTAGAAAGCAAATATAAATGTAAGTTTGGAGTGTCATCTCTGGAGCACATCAACTAAAGCAGCACATTGTTTTTAGAAAAGTTATGCTTCCTGACTCTCACATACTTTATGATTAGACCAGGGATGTCAAACTGAATTTATCTGAGGGCCAGATCAACACTGTAGTTCTCCATGGGCCGGGCTGGGGGAAGATGGGATGGATGCTTCCTGCAGCACCTTGCCAACCAACACAGGGCACGGGGGGGGGGGGAGGACGAGAGGACCTCCCACACTCCATTTTCAGCCTGGATGGCCTGCAGCACTCTGCCAGCCAAAACAGACAGAGAACACACAATCCCCCACACACCCTATTTTGGCTGCCAGAGGTATCACAGGCTGGTCCTTTGCTATTTTCAGGCCTGCCTAGCGGGCCAGATTTAAGCACCTTGTGGGCCAGATCCGGTCCATGCACCTTGAATTTGGCACCCTGGACTAGACTTTCAAGCATCATTGTGATTATGCCTATTTGCCATTTGGTCTGTTTCTCTGTTGTCTTCCTCTGGCAAAAATAGCAAGAAGGTTGCTGTGGTCTGCAGGTGTCCAGTGAACTGACTACTTTTCATGGAGAATGAAAGAGAAACAAAATTGGGGAACTACAAGGAGGAAGAAAAAGAGAGAGAGAAAATTGGGAGAAGATTGAATAGATGGATGTGTCCATCTGACTAAATAAAGAACATAAAAAAGAGAAAATGCCATCAGATAGTAATGATTATTATCATCCCCACCCCATGTGTTTTATTGTTTCAACTCCTTGTTTCTTTCCTACACCACCTCATTTCTTTTTTGAAGTTTGTAAGAGAGAAATTGGGGAAAAGTAGGAGGGATGGTTTGAGGTGATGGTTGTCTCTGAGAACCAAAGCAAGTTGGAGGTGTTTTGACCAGACCCATTGTCAGAGTTTTGCTTGCAAGATATTGTCTTCAGGGACTGAAAAAAAGTTGTTCTTCTTTGTCTTCCCTTTCCAGATGTTGGTAAAAGTCAGTTTTATCATTGGCGGTATCTATCATGTGTACCTTCCTAAGAATATCATCAGCATGTGAATCAGACTTTCTTTTCTCATTCTCGTGGCCCAGTGAATTATGTATAAATAATATCCAGTTTCTATATTTTTAGAGATTAATTTCTGGATAATAATAGTCCAGGACAGAAATGAAATTTGCTATCCATGTCATGCATCAGTTCCCACAATAAAACATGAAGAAAGCTTTAAGCAACTCAGGAATTCAGGTGTGATATTACCCAAAATTGATAAACATCAACTAGACATATTTCCTGAATATTGCCTGCAGTTTAGGAAAGGAAATATTACATGATTTTATTTTAAAGTGTGACTCATTGGGTCATCTTTCCAGATATGTTTCATTATCAGATTCCTCAGTGGTGTCTTTACTGGAAAAATTGGAATACATTCAGATATGTACAGTATCTGCCTTGAAAATGCTGGATGTTGAAAATGTGTAACACAGTCAAACATCAGTACAGGAAATGTTTCATGACATTTCTGTTTTATGATGTTTATAGCATAATTTGTTTTATAAAATTTGTCACATTTTACTTCCATGGGAATCATGGGTCTCAGATTTTGGAGACATTCTGTAAGTTAACTCATTTACCGTGATTCAAAATTTGTTGCCCTGTGATGCATGGTTTTGCTTCAGATTAGTTCAAGATTACAGGAACAAGTGTGCACAGATAATCCTTGATTTACAACAGTTCATTTAGTGACCTTTCAAAGTTAAAACGGCATTGAAAAAAGTGACATGACCATTTTTCACACTTTTAACCTTTGTAGCATCCCCATGATCATGTAATCAAAATGCAGATGCTTGGCAAACTGACTCATACTTATGACCATTGCTCTATCCCAAGGTCATTGATCATCTTTTGCAATCTTTTGACAAGCAAAATCAATGGGGAAGCTAAATTCATATAACAACCGTATAACTTATCAACTGCAGTGATTCACTTAATAACTGTGGCAAAAAAGGTCATAAACTGGGCTCAGTTGTGATCATAACTCAAGGACTACCTGTAGTAGTATACAGTCTGAGCCGCATCAAATTTGATTTGATCGAAATATGGTAAGTTTTTCAAAGACCTTTAAAGTTTTTAAAAAAATACAATATGGGTAATGTTGCTTAGCCTGCACTAGTTTAACTACTGGATTTAGGCAGAATGTTGCTGGTTGACGAGTAATTCCAATCCATCATTCCTGGGATGATAATCCTATATCACTAAATTCATTTATATAAAGTGGACCATCTTTGTTAACAATTTCCCCCCTTTTCCAAAATAGGTTGTTCCAAAGTGACGTGCATCAGCTTATCCCGTGAAGTTTCCATCAAATTATCTCCTTTACATGGCAAACAGATTTCTATTCGCTACTTGGACATGAGTGACTGTTTTGTCCTCGAGGATGAAGGACTGCACACCATTGCCACCCACTGCACACAGTTGACACATCTCTATTTGCGCCGCTGCATCCGCATTACCGATGAAGGCCTCCGGTACCTGATGATTTACTGCCCTTCCATCAGGGAGTTGAGTGTGAGTGACTGCCGCTTTGTCAGTGACTTTGGAATGCGCGAGATTGCAAAGCTGGAGTTCCGCCTGCGTTATCTCAGCATCGCCCACTGTGTTCGCATCACTGATGTTGGTCTCCGATACATTACTAAGTACTGCAGCAAGCTGCGTTACCTCAATGCACGAGGCTGTGAAGGCATCACAGACCATGGAATAGAGTACCTGGCCAAAAATTGCACAAAACTCAAGTCACTAGACATTGGAAAATGCCCTCTGGTCTCTGACATTGGCTTGGAGTTTTTGGCTCTGAACTGCTTCAACTTGAAGCGACTGAGCCTGAAATCATGCGAAAGTGTCAGCGGACAAGGCCTGCAGATTGTAGCAGCCAATTGCTTTGACCTGCAAATGCTGAACGTTCAGGACTGTGAGATTTCAGTGGAAGCTTTGCGGTTTGTTAAGCGCCATTGTAAGCGCTGCATTATAGAGCATACTAACCCTGCCTTTTTTTGAAACAAGAGTCATACTTTGTTGCTGAAACAAAAAATTAAAATTGTTTGTATGTACATGTGCACAATTTGTCCACATATGCAACTATACCTTTCTTGTACCAGAAATAGCAACATAGACTTTGGCTATCTAAGTTGGTCCCTATATGATATTTTTTAGCAGCCTTACTCAGCTCTTCAACCTCTGAAAACTGCATAAAATCATCACTCTCTGGCCTTTCAGGTTACTGAGCAAGTGATATGTATGTAGAATTCAGAAATCCCAAGGCAAGTAACAAGTCTAAATTTGTTGTTGAGGTCAAACATCCTGGGTTCTAATTCAGAGAAAATTTAATTTTAACTTCTTGAAAACTTGTTAGAAAAGATAGTTATGAAAAAAAACTTTGTTGTTCTGTTTGGAACTTTGTCATGGCTATCTTTAGCTAAATTGGAAAGATAAAATCCTACCCTCTTTTAAGACTGCATTTGGTTTTACATGTTTATACCATAATTAGTACAAAAACAAAAGTTACCACCCAAAGTGCAATACTTTCAGCACCTCTGCCCTTTCTAGCTATTGTAATTATGCAACTGTGAGAGATTAAGCATGTGTGTATTTTAATTGTGATTCTCAGTTTTGAATGAGTTCCCTACTTTTCCTGATCTCTGGTGCCTCTCAGGAATTCTAGTAAGAGTTTTTCTCTAATAGAAAAATGGTCGTAGGACACTTTCCTTCAGAGTGTCATAGCATATCCTGTTATTTAAAACAAGCATATATTTAATCTACTCAGTATCCTTATGACAATCCTTTATCTCAAAACATATATATTACAGGAGGCCACTTTTGATCTCCCAATTCCCCTTTGTGTATTCCCCCAAATTCAGATTGACCACAATTGCTGAAAAATGACACCATAGTTTCCTACTATATTTGGGCTGGAAACAGATAAAGACTACTGTAACCAGTAAAGAAGAATATTTGTAGCTCTAGATTGAAATGAGGGGTTCTTGGTGCTCTCTGAGCTTGGTTGTTTCCTTGCAGATATTTTCATTACAGAACGTAGGTAACATCAGTAGCTGCTGCTATTACCTAGTTTGGGTAATGAAATGTCTGCAAGAAAACAACCAAGCGCAGACTACTATAAACCCTAAAACAGGCCCATCACAAAAAAACAAAAATATCTCCTTCCAACTTCTTTCCAAATCACAACCAACCTACAAAATGTAAGCAGGCCATATTCACCTGTTTATAACAAAATGTGACTAGTCTTCCCATTCCACTCTATGTAGAAAGTGGCCCATTCTTTGCACACTCTGTCCTATCTTTTAAGATCTGGGGGACTTATGGCACAGTGAAGGACTATTCACAATCACATTTGTGTGATTATTGGCAGTCACCTAATTCTATAGCACCCTTCCTTGGTTTAGCATTCTAGAAACAAACCTCAATTAATACTCAAGAGACTATGTGCGTCCTGTCATGGCACTGACAGAAATTTATTAGACTAAGCAACATTAAGTTGGAGGAAAATAGATGTGTTCTCAATGTTCATTCAGAAAAAAAAACTTGTTCAAAACAAATTAACATTGGGCACTTGTTAGATTTAACAAGAGAAACAAAATAATGTTAACCATGAAAGCATACTCACGTGACACTTTCAGCTTAGCACTTAAATCCTATTTCTCATAGATTCAAGAATGCAGTAAATTGATATTAGTAGCATAGAATCAATTTTCCAATCACTACATCCATCATCATATTATTCTCAGTCTGATGACACAATGAAAATTGTCTTGTTAGGAGGTCTGAGAATTATTTTAGAGACCCTGCATACTAAGGAAATGTTTTAAAATATATAACTCTCAGTGCTTTGAGCTTTATCTGTATCCCTATTTCAGAGTTTTTCCTTCCCATCTCACATCCCTGTGTCCTTTATCCTGAGCGCTTTTCAGATGTTTCACAATTTACAACGCATCCATGTGGAACCTTACAATCCCGAAATAACTCCAAAGAAGAAAAGGAAAAGAAGATGATAACAGACTACAGTCTCAGTTTCTAGACCAGAGAATTCTGTTTACATACATTTTTGTAGCATCAATATTTTTTATGGGGAAAGTTCATTTTTCAGACCAATACTATAACTATTACATTCTTCCCAACTATTTCTGATACAATAATTAATTCAGTGTGTGTACATATTAAACAAGCTCCATGTGTATTTGGTCAAATCTGAGCAAAAGATTTTATATATTTGTGCAGAGATTCAGGCAATTTTATTTGTCATGGATAGTATTATAAAAATGCTACCATTTTTTCCATTCCTAAAGCACAGATAACTTTTTGGATTCCAGCTGCTGTGCAAAAAAGTCCAGGGATTAATAAAGCAAAGCAGAGAGCAATTTATTCTGCTAAACTTGGGAAACTATTAAGGTTATTAGAAAAATTTAGAAAAACCCAAATTTCTGTTCTTTTTTTTTAACTCTGTCAGGAAAACAGGAAATCTATATCCATACACCTACAGAAATAATAGATTTCTCAAAGTTTTTGTAAGAAATAAGTTTTTCTCTGAAGTCTTACTAGCATGATATTCTTAGTAAATGTTTGTAGAAGTAACAGGCATAATATGTTTATTTCTCAATGACAGAGGTATCTCATGCTGTTAAAAAAAATCCTTTGGCTCATGTTCTGATATTCTTTCTCTCAGACCAAGCAATGTTTTCCAGACAGTAAAGCAATTACCGGTAATTTTTAAAGCCATTTCCTTAGAGAGCAGAGATTTAGGATACTCCATAGTCTAGTTAAAGAAGGCAAATTGAAAATGCAAGCCAATTTCTACTGTGGGTATGCCATAGCACACTGGGAAACACAAATACCAACTCCAAGTGTCTTATATGGTCATGGAAAGCTTTTTTGCAGGGATGTTCTGAAAATACTGCTCATGTCCCCTAGTAGTGCAGGGCCAAAACCTGAAAGGTGTGGGGCAGAGCCAGATCCTCTCCCTGCACACACCTCTCCTTCCCCAGACACCCTCAAGTACAAAACATGTAGGAGCTACGGCAATCAGGTTTGATAAATACCTCCTGTTGGAATCATGGAAAGTTTGCTTTCAAAGTATAATTGCAGAGTGTAGGAGGAATGTTCAGGGAGGCCCCAACAAGCAGCAGTTGCACTGATATTCTGTACATCTGACCTGCAGCTTGGATCCACAAATCACATGAAGCTGTAATGTGGTTTGCTTGATTTGGGCTTAGCCTATTATGGCAATCCAGTTGTGCAGTTTGACTTGCTATTGCTAAGTAAGCATTCTTTTAGTTGCTGAAGATCAACAGATGTTAGGAAGCCTAAAATCATAGCAGAGTAAAGTGTTTGTTGTTTCGAGAACCTGAAAGAATTGGAGAATGGCAATGTTGGACATAAATATTGAATTTTCTTAAAAGCCATATTCCAAAATCGGGGGTGTTCACATGTTTTAGCATCATTGATTCATCTTTGGGGAACCTCGGTGCAATTATTGCAGAATTCTACATGTCATAAGCCAACACAGTTTACATAAGAATGCAGAAGTTTTTTTAGGGCCCTGACCGGGTATGTAAGATCCATACTTTTTTACCCACATAAGCTTGTGTCACACAACATACTAATCCATACTGTGGTTTCTTTGACTTTGCATGTTATAACAACTCAGACATAGTATTTTATTCAATAACTCAGGTCAGAACTGTGAAAGAATTCAACATGGGAATTACCTAAATAGCTCTCCTATAAGTTATTCATCGTAAAAGAAGCATTTTTAATTTAAGAGAAGCTATCACCTTCATTTGAAATTACCGAAATACCTTAAAACAGGGATCTGCTACCTTGGCAACTTTATGACTTGTGGACTTCAACTCCCAGAAGTCTTAAAGTTGCCAAGGTTGGAGACCCCTGCCCTAAAATGCCACTGTTTCTCTCCAAAGTATAATGCAATACTTAAAATTGTCTTTTAAAAGTATTTTCCTCTTATTGTAATCATTTTTTTTTCCTGTGCAAACATTTTCACAACTTCTATGTGAAGAAGCAGACTGTGTCCTGTAATATGAAGCTCAGCAAGGCTGGTTATATCTTCAGATGGATTTCCTTATATATGACTAACAACTGGTTTATGAGCATTACTGAAAACATCTCTTGAACAGAACTGTAGGGAGGGAATCACCCTGTCTGGTTTTCATTTAAAAAAAAAAAAAACATAACTAGAGTTGGAGGAATGTTCCAGATGTGGAACAAACATACAGCAAAAAATTCACATCCTAAGGAACAAACAGAAATGCACATTATTTTTAAATGACTGAAGTGAGAATGTTAAAAATTGTTTCCATTTTATTAAATGAATCAGACAAGTAAACAATCTTTATATATAGCAATAACAAGGATGCGACAATACTCAGATGTGTTAGACTGCAATGCTAACCAATTTGGCTAAGGAAAGAAATTGGTTTTGATCAACATCTAAAGAGCCATAGAGTGTCCATCTAGTGTTTACTGTATAGATTTTTTTATACATACATGTCTTCTTAGATCAGTGTTTCCCACCCTTAGCAATTTTGAGATGAGCGGACTTCAACTCCCAGAATTCCCAAGCAAAATACTGGCTAGAGAATTCTGGAATAGTTGAAGCCCACACATCTTAATTGTTGAAGTTGAGGAACACTTTCTTAAGATACATATAAAAATGCTGTTGCTTCTTACTAAAGAATACATTCAGTTTTCTATTACATGGTGAGCATTTATATCTAGCAATAATTATGGTAGAACAGTGCCGTAATCCTAAAGCAAATTTTGAGAAACAATACTGTTAATAGCCATTTAATTTCCCTCCTTTTTCATTTATTTTGTATAATGTTATCATTGCCCGAAATAGTCTTCATTATTCTTTGCTCACAGAAAGGATAAATGTTGATTTAAATTCTGATCTGTGTCCTGAGGGAAAACTAATTGTGATCTGAACAAGGTTTTCTTTTTTCAAGTTTCAAACAAGATTGAAGGATGCTTTTTTTTTTCTTTTTACCTTTTTGAAGTAATTTGATTTGCTGATTATGTTACAAGGAAAAACAATAACACTACTGGATTCTTAAAGGGAGTCAATATGTAGACTGGCTTTTATTGTGATTTACTATAAAGCCTTAATTCACAACTACCAAGAAATAAATCAGTATATTAGTATAATGCCTTGATTGATCAATGAGTAAAATTGAAAACTCATATATATGGGGACAGCATCTCACTTTAAACTTCTTTTAAGTAATGGCTTCATTTTACATAAAAAAGGCAAGGAAGTGACAGAACTGAAATGCTGATATGTGTTGTACATTTCAAATGACATGACAACATCCCTAGCTAGACCATGCTTTCTTAGAAACTTCACCTAGTCACTCTGGCAATCTGAGGAAAAACAAAATGGGAGCAAATCACAATGCTGGTCCCATTAGCTACCCAAGCTTTTCCTAGCCAGGTATGCTCTTTAAGCTGTTCAGTTTTCAGGATAGTCAACCAATCAAAATAACTAACTTCCATTGCTAAGAACCATCTCATGCATATCAGTTACAATTGTAAGATGGTATCTACTCGGCTTTTGACTCCATTTCTCACTTGTCCTTCCAGGATCTAATTGCAAAGAATTCGTCATTAGAATTATATTTGCAAGAAGAGCAATTATTTAATGTGGCTAAACTTGCTGATATGTTGCCTGTTAAATGTGGGCTAGACAGATTGTGTGGTTCCAGGTCATGAAGTCAGCATATAATTAAAGCTTCATTTATAATGGCCTGGTGATATTCCCAAACTGGTTATTGAAAAACATGTTAGTTCTTATCACATGGACCTAGGAGTATTTTGTGTGATACTTATATACCAGATATTTGTTTAAAATCAGGATCATAATTTTATATGTATAGTTTTGTTTCTTTTTTCTTTTAAATAGCTTTCTTCAACCTTTCCTGTCTCAGATCCTACCACTAACTACCAACTTTTATTTACTCCTCCCTGACTTTTAATTGTAAGCAGTAATTATATTGCATTCCCTGTACAGAATATTCCCCAACTATTATTATTACTATTGTACTGGTCCTTACATAGTTGCATTATTAAAATACAACCAATAATTATTAATATAATAATTTTAAAATCTAAATATTGTAAAACATTTGAGAAATTGACTCATTTTTGTTAAGTAGATACTGTAATGGTTATGTAGCTCCAATATTTTGGAGAGTAGCCCAGACACATTTTTTTTTCTGAGAATACAGGTAGTCCTAGACCAGTGGTGGCAAACGTTTTACTAACGTTTGAAGTGCCGAAAAGTATGCGCTTTGCGTGTGCCATTCGCACTTCTGTGTGGCTCCTCCCATGCGCTGCATGAGCAACCGCACCACCTGCACATGCATGAAGCTTTTGCATGTGCAATGCACATGCACTGTGTGCAGGCACTCATGCATACATGAGCAATTGTGTGCATGCACAGGAGAGCTCTGAAGATCAACTGGATTTCCTGCTTCAATCACGCACATGCACAGCAGAGGCCCAAAGACCAGCTGGGTCTTTGCAAGTGTGCATGCATGCATGTGCAATCGCATGTGCATGCTCAGCTGGAGGTAAGTTGGCCGACAGCTTGTGTGCCCAGCAAGATGGCTTTGTGTGCTGCCTGTGGCACCTGTGACATAGGTTCTCCATTACGGGTCTAGATCGTGTGGACTCAACAGTGCATATCAAGAAAAAAATGTGTATACATGATGAAGCAGTTTAGAGAAATAAAACAAAGGGAATCAGTGTTCGGACTGAGAAGTAATTAGGAAGAATTTTTCCTGAGAATCTAGAGTTCTAGTAGATGGAGAGTTCCTACACTATAAGAGAGAAAAATTAGCTTGTAAGATATCAGCATAGCTGATTTGTGTATGATCTCTGTGCAAAAAGAGGGCCTACTGCTAAAATAACAGAATTTCAAACTTAAAATATTTCCTAAGTACTGTTTTTTCTATGTTAAGTGCCAAGTAAGGCTTAACTGTACTAAGAGCTTTGAGCAAGGAAAATCCATCTGAAATTAAATAATTAAAAAAAGATGGGTAAGTGGTGATTTTAGGAAGTAAATAGTGATTGAAAAAAGAAGACTGAACAGCAGGTCTCTGCATGAAGTAAATTAATTCATGCTGGAGTTTTATACTCCTGGAGAAATTAAATTGGCCACTTCTTAATCAGCAGCACTGTTCCAGGTCCGTCAGTTCTTTGGTTTTGATGACCCCATTCTTATTTAAAGCTTTCTTTTTATGTAAAAGCAACACAATTATTTTTAATGCTATTCAAATCATGTCATTCTATGGTAGAATTTGATTTTTCAACATTTTGAGATTCCATGTGGGAGTTTTTCTTATTTTTTTCCGTTTTTCCCCCTTTTAGCCATTTTCTGTATTTTAGATCTATGCATATGTTATAAACAAAACAAGAGCCAATCTAACAGGCTAGATCTTGACATACATTCAAGAGCCATGCTGTCTAATCTTAATTTTTAGATTTATAACAGTTTCAGAGGTGTCCTGATGCACACATAAAAAGATGGAGTCAATATTTTAGGATGTATAATAAGATTTGAATGAGATTATATATTGTTTTCATAGATTTTCATGGATACAGGTATGTAGGTCTAGGTGTGTTTGGGTTTTTTCCCGTGTAAGATTGATAGTATCTTGGCGATGTTTCGGCGAGATCCCACTCGCCATCTTCAGGCTGATGTTTTCATGCTAGTGCGAGGAAAGTGTGATCGGTACCCAGGCCATTACAACACAGGA
>JANHFJ010009101.1:164296-175613 GCA_032468195.1 Cerberus rynchops
AAGAATTACTTAGACTGGAGGGAAAGGATTGGAAATTAAAATCTAGAGAGGAGTTACAGGGTGAAAATTGGTTTCAAAAATTAATTCTTTCTTGAATAAATTACCTTTCATATATAAAAAGCTATGGAAGTAGGGTAGGCTGACACAGCTATAGACAGAATCTCTCCGATATGAAAGTTCATCATCTGTATCAAACCTTGAGTCAAAGTCTTCTTCACTGTCTTCAAACTGGAAGATAATCAACATAATAAGTGATATTGTCTGGTATTACAGTCTTACTCTATAACTTTAATTTCTATTAATTAATTCTAGTAATTTTGATTGTTCAATAAAATGTTCTTTCCAGATGCAATACGGACTCTAAATTAGAGACCATACCAACACTCAGGACTATAACAAGAATCCCTATCTAATTAGCTCATTTCCTAGACTATTCTCTTGCTCTCTTGCTCTACTACTCATGGTCACAGGAGGTTGCATAAGCATTTCAATGTGTATCATACTATGCATGACTGTGTATGTGAGAAATAAAATTTGAATTTGAATAATGTACCTGTCACCTATGCAGTGCTACAATTGTGATAAATAAAATCAATCAAATTTAATTTCTGATATACAATACAGTCACTATAAATATGATTGCAAAATAGCTATTATCATTTTCCTGAAATAGAAAGTTTCTATTATGGTAGAAGGGGTTAATTAAACATGCAAATGTTTTGTTTTAGAATTGTGCAACTTTTTTGTCCAGTCTGAAAATATTAAAAAAAAAGGTAGCTGAGGCCAGAGAAGAAAAGGAAAATATATATAGATAAAACTAAACTAAAAGTAAATGTAATTAAATCCAGTTAAAATTACACCCATATATTTAATACTGTTTTTACTTAGGACACATTAAAAATAACATACCAGCACTTTTCAGCAGATGCATGCAGTTCTGAACAACAGATTATTCTATATTACTTATATTTTAGTAAGCGATAAATGTTACTTGTTAAAAAATTCAAAATTCTGGCACTTTCCTTAAGGACTTTTTAGTAAATCTGATCATTTAAGACTTCTCCATGATTAAATATATAGTTTTGAGAAGTGTTTCATTTCAGTTGTGTTAATGAACTCAAAAGGCCAAAGTTTGCAATACACAGGAGCCATTAAAAGAAGCCTCAGGAAAGACTAGCCATGAGTGATGAGAAAACTTCCCAGCAAAGCAGGAAAATAATTTAGTGTAAAAGTTAATACCTGGATGGCCAATCAAGGGCAGTTTTTGATAAAGAGAACTGTTCCACATTATATATAACAATAGGAAGAAACTACTCACAGAAGACTGAGCTCCCTCAGAACTAAATCTGTATGCTCCAGAACTGTTGTATGTCCCTATGGAACAGCGATAGTCAGGAGACCACTGGCTACTGTGAGAATTAGAAAAGGTCACACTACTTCCAGAAGTGATAGCACCATCCTCATAGTCATCCTGGTCATAATCATAGTCTGCCTCAGGAGAAATGAGCTCTGCAGCATTGGGGAGTTGGCGGGAAACATTTTCTGGCATGCAGTATGTGGATTCCCCGCTTGAAGAGTTGTGGAGACTAAGAGAGTCAAGGATAGAAGGGATAAGGGTATTGTTGCCCGTGGCGGGACTAGCTGAAACGACTGTATCATTCATGTATGGATCCTCTTCGGAAGAGTCATCGCTTGTCCGAATGCCACTCGTCCTTTGATCTGAATGTCCATGCTCGCTTGGGTTAGGTGAATCCTTGAAAGCATCATCATCTGCTTCAAAGCCCTCATCAACTTCCTCCTCAGGATATGGCTGGCTGAAATTAAAACTGGGTTTTTCAGTCGTGCCACTAAGCTCTGTACAGAAACTGCTGTTTACGGAGAGGGTTCTTTCAATGTTTTGGACACATTCGTCGATTTCATCAAAGTTCAGAGACTCCAGGAACTCTTGTGCGGCGCGACAGGCTTCATCTTCCAGGCGTTTCAACTCTTCATCTCGGAGCTGCTGCAGCCTCTGCAGTGATGCTTCTGTCAACGTCAGTTCTTGCTGCTCCTTCATGCGCTGCAGGTCTTCAATTTCTTTTTCCAGGCGCAGGATCTCCTCCACCTGCTTGTTTTCTTTTTGCCTTTCCAGCTCTTGCTTTAGTTCTTTCAGGGGTTTCGGAATAGCTGCCAGTGCTTCCTTAGCCTGCAGAAACAGTGCAGAAATCATCTTTATCATAAGTGTCGGTAATGTGCTATTTTTCAAACCACCAGGGTTTTCCCTCATGCCAATGATTATCACAATAAATTAATCTAACACGAACAAGTAGGAAATAAATGGCTAACCTGCTGAGCAAGACGTTCTGCTTCCATCTTTTGTTGCTTTCTAAAAGGACAATTAGAAAATGTCAGGAAGGTTGAAATCAAAAGAAAGGCATCATTACGCAAGACATGGCTTCTGAAGACTTGTCAATAACTTCCATAAACTGTTCTAAAATATCTGTTTAATATAAATTGCTTACCAGATATATTAAAGCAAGTACATATTCCATACCTTTCCTCCTCTTCCCTTTGCCTTTTTTCTTCTTCTTGCTGCTTCTTCTCCTCCAACAGCTGTCTATAAATACGGCGGGCAATCAGACCTCGCATCTGCTTCTGGAAGGTGATGGCTGCTTTCTTCAGCAATAGGTATCTTCTCCTTAAGTAAAAAGCTCTGTAATTTTTCTGTATGACAACTACGCAGTAAAGAACATTTTTGTAGTGTTTTCTGAAATAAGATGCAGAGACGACTCATGTGAAGAAGACATAATGGAACAACTGTTTGAGCAATCACTACCCATGCCATAAATTAAAGATTCAAGATAGTAAAGGAAGTCTATGGACTCAACTCCCATAAACATTCTTTCCTTGTGCTTCACATTTCTGGTCCCTTGGGAAGACTAAAGCCATTACAAAAGGGAAGGATACATCTTGACTAAGCAAACACATTTTCCTAATGTTGCCCTAATTGCTTTTATTTGTGGTCTATCTGTGTGTATCAACATTGATCAAAATTTGTCATTAAAAAAAACATTTTCTGCTCTTATAAAGGACATATCATTCAATATATATAGATAAAGTAATATGCACATAAAAGGAATTACATCATTGTTTAAGCAGCTATTGGACAACTATCTATTGACCAAGGCAAGGAAGAAACCGATTAAATCACCTCTTCAGACTTCAGTACTTAATAACTGACATCAGATAAACAAATCAAATGTAATTCAACCACCTAGTCCCCACCATTCTTTGCTAATTAAAAAAATAACTTCATCTACTGGATCACCTTTTTTTCTCTATTACCATAGCAAAGATAATTTAAAAAAAAACACCAGCATTTCAAATTTTCTTTTTCCAAAGATAATACATTGGAATTACAGCCAAACAAATGATTTATAATTCATAATTACATGCTTATAATCAGATGATGGCACTCAGAACCACCTCCAGGTCCTCGAGAAAAAAGTCTTACATGTTGGAATCCTTACATGTTGGAATACAACTTGAAAGATTCCAACCATCCTGCAAATTCTAAAAGCTATAATTTGGAAAGTGTCTGATTGGGGAATGCAATTACATGATGACAGACAACAAATATCAGTTCTAGATACGATACAAAATATTCTGTTTATGCAGGGATTATCTTATAAAAATATTATTTAATATACTGTGGCCTTAGACTCTGTATGAAATATAATTTAAAATCACCTCTGAAAATAAAGAAAAAAGTTCCACTGGAAGCATATTTTGAATTTTATTACTATGCTTCTTTAAATTTTCAATGTAATTTAAATGACCTTATGTGCTCTGTGAACTTTATGTTCTTATTGCTAAATAGCCTCATTTTTACTTTAGTTATTTTTGACATAGGTTAAAGACCTGTAAATGGATTCTGTACAATTTAAATGTTAATAATACAATTATTAAATAATAACCAATTATTTAATTGGTTATTTAACAAAAATTGATAATGTTTTAAAAATAAAAATAATACAATGTATCGGATCACATAAGTTAAAATTTAATGCAGCATAACATCTAAACAAATACTAATACAACATAATACCTTTTGCTGATTTCAGCATCCATTTTATTCCCCCCTCCCCAAATGTTCAAGTAATAATTGACAAAAAATAATAATAATCAAATGTTGCTTAATCTTGTGCCTCAGGAAGTCAAACCTGCAATCTGCAGAGTTTATACTAATTTAAATTGTTGAGTTTAACTCAATAATAATACACAACTCCTAATTTCTTACCGTGCCATGTAGCCTAAGACATGTGCTCGGATGATCATGGCTGCTTTGCTAATCTCTATTTCTCGCTGTTTTTCTAATATGTGTTCCAAAGATTCACGCAGAAATACCTGAAAATATGTGGAATATATATGTTTATTTACAATATATGGAAAAATAAATTTCAGTGTCTGGGAAAAAAAGTGGACCAAAAGTTTGTTTGTTTGTTTGTATGTATGTATGTACAGTATGTATGTATGTATATGTATATGTATATATAAATAAAATCTCCCACATTTGGCTGTTTAATTAACCAGGTAAGGTGTGGGTCCAGTTGATAAAGCGGCAGAATTGAGACTGCAAATGACCCTGTCCATTTCCTTGTGGTCCAAGGGCTCAAACATTTTTCAGATAATACCTCAAGACATCACTTCTCTTGTCTCAATAGATTCTGCCATTTTGCTTGAAACATGAAGTGGATGCAAACAATTTTATTAAAGAAATGCTCAGCCACATAATTGACAATTATACTAACTGGATCTTTCACCCTATCCCTCTCGAAAAGAGTCCCGTACACTTTAAATAGTGTAGTTGGCCAGCATTTTATGGAAACAATGAGAAATGGGAAGTTATTATATTTTGCTGACCATAATACCACAGAATAAATTGAACTTGGGATTCTTTCTTATGTTTGATCATGTTCATTCCTCCCCCCACCAGCATCACTTCAGGGATCTCTTACACAGTGTAATTCATAGGCTCCCTAGTAAACCAAGGAGCTGCACAGATCAGTGAACAGCAAGAGACTATTCAGGCATGATCTTGTTAAATGTCCTAGTTGCCTCTATATTCCAATGGTCAATAAAGCATCTAACACAATGTGCCTTTAGTCATTTGGGAATTGCCCAAATACTATCTATAACAGGACTGTCAAACTGGTGGTTCACGGGCCAGATATGTCATGCGCAGGCCATGCCCACCCTGGCTTCCCAAAGACAAAAAAATGTCATGATACATCACGATTCGGCCCATGACACAATCGAGTTTGACACTCCTGCATTTATCAGATGTCTGAGATAGACCATCTTAATAAGCCCTCCAAATTTCTGGCAACCACAGTCAGCCTTCATTACAAATAACTGATCTGTTCATGAAAAATTCCTCCAGAACCATATGATGACACATCTTCTTTGAGCTGAATACCATTTTAAATGCAGAAAACTATGGGCTAATGATTTCCTGGGGCCAGCCCATGGTTGTCATGGAAGCCATAAACTCCTAAGCCTTCTGAAAATCCAAAGAAGGGAGGACGGAATGACCTAGTATTAACAATCTGGGAGAATCCACAAGGACCTCAATAGTGGAATCAACTAGCTTAATGAGGTGTGCAGCCATGCAGCTGGATGGCATCCCAGGTTGTCCCTTTGCTTAGCATCATGTGTGCAGAACTCATGTTTGACCAACAAAGGAACAACAGTTCTTACAACAGCTAGGGTTGCTGAGTACATAATCATTACACCACTCCCTTGCTCTGGGTTGCGACCAATGCAAAAGATGAAATCTGATTGAACAGATCTCCGTGTAAGTGACATCACCATTAACTTCATTCAGGAAAATCTTGGTTAGATATCTCAGGTCTGTCTCCTCATCCATGATTAAATTGTAAATGAGGTTGGTTTTATTACAGACTAGGTATTTAAAAAACAACAATCTAAGCCTAGAGTGTCAAGGAGCCTAGTTGCTTAGTTCTTAAAATGAGACTGGGGAATTAGATCTAGGAATTGGAAACAGTTTCCGATCTCTCTTCCCCTGGGACCATAATTAACTAGCTAGCTAAATAAATGGGAGACCGACCCACTTTTCTGTTTATGAGAATGGAAGAGCTCCACTATTACATTTGTGCTCACTTCTGAAAAGTCTTTATGGCCTCTGTTGCTCTGCCAAGCTCTCTAAGCTCCAGACAGCCTTTGGATGGGTCACTGTCAATCAAGATACTAAAAACATATCTCTGTTTGTTAATGAGCAGAATGGTTCAATAAGAAAAGTTGACTGTCATTGAGTAATTTCACATTAATTTATGCTGGGGGGGAAAATCACAAGTGCTATCTGTAACTGCATAACATAGGACATGGAAACTAAGGAATTACAAGGAAATGGTTGCACAGACAAAGTCTTACGAATGCAGAAGAAATATATTTGTTGTGCAGATTTACTTACATACTTAAATATGAAAAGGCTTAATTTAGGCCACAATTCATATTAAACAACTGGGAGTTGAAGCATTAAATGTTTTGCAAATTGAGATTGTGCATACTCTGCAGCAATGTATAATACACCTTCCTATATAATTTAAGATTAGACAATGTGGAGCCTGCATGTACCACCCTGGTGGCAAACATCTCTACCATACCTGCAATGTGTGTTTCTGCTGACACACATGATTAAATAAATATGTACTTGCATATCTATTTATCTGAAATGTTAAATAATGGAAGTGTTTTAATGTGAAGTGCTGCTTCCAGCTCCTGCCATCTTTATTCTCTTGAATTCTCTGTGGCTCATCAGGGCTAGAGACATTTAAGAAAATGAAGGGGAAATGGGCTAAAGTTGTAGAAGTATTAAAACACTATCTAAAATCACTCCCAGTCACATGAAGAACAACTGCAATGGAAAATAAAGGTCGCATGTGACCGGGAATGCTGTTAATGGATAAGAGACAAAGTGTGGGGATGAGAGTGGAGAAGGCAGAAGATGACTTTCCTGAGGTGAAAATTGGATTGGGATTGATCCAATGAGCTGGAGGATGGATGGGGAAAAGAGCAGTTCAAGTATATAGAGTGAAGGGTTGATTCAACATGGGGAAGATATACAGGGTGACCTGTATATGTGAGAAAATATGTTCTCTGCATTTTAGGTTGGATGAATGCTTATTTCAGTTAGGCAGTACACTGGGTTAGTTTCTTTGCCTTAGATACAAAAATCACAAGCAAAAAATTCTCAGCAATGTTGTTAGATCATGACTGAACCCATTGATTGAACTCAGCTACTGCCTACCCGAAGAGTTAAAAAGAACAGGAATTTATGCTATTCCCAGTCTGCTCATTGTACAAATATTTTAGTTGCCATTGTCCTGATAGTGCCACAGGTCAGTTAGATTAATTGTTTTTTTTTTCAATCCTACCTCAATTAACTTAACAATTTTTTTTAGTGAATTATATTTCATTTCAGTTGTTCTTAATATCAAAATCCACAATTAGCAAATCTATCATTTATTTATGCTGTGCAGGATAGCACAGAAATTAAACAGTTTACTGAGTTAGCTGAAGTTATTTGATAACTGGGTACCAATCACTACAAGCTGTCTAGCTTTGGAACTGAGGCAATGCCCAGCTCCCACTGTGTATTAATACAGAAGATGCTTTAATCATTATTCTGTCTTTGCATATCCATTCATTTTTATTTTACCTTAGATTTTCCAAGTTGCCATTCAGTTTTTGTACTATCATATAGATGGAGGAGGGCAGTGCACTTTCCTTTTAAATCCTCAGGGAGAGTCAAATTTCTCATCAGGACTTTGTATCTGTAGAAGCAAATCAATGACATTATTTTTAATTGTTTTATTTCATTTTCCTTTCTTTATCTGTTCTTAAAACAGATTGCTACCTTTTGTGAAAATCCTGAAATGGCCTCCGCACAGGAAAACCTGCTCTTCGTATCCGTACTGTTTCGAGCATACCAGAGTAGCACAACTGGTTCAAAACCACATTCTGATCAAACTGGTCAGGCATCTAAAACACAATCAGGTGCATTGCATTAGCTATAAAAATTTGTGAATCTGTAAACAAGAGATTCAGGGCATGTCAAAGAGTGATACTAAACATATGAAATGCATTAGTGTAGCTGCATTCTTTTTAAATATTTATTACAATTAATGTTTAAGCAAAACAGCAAGCAAAACAACACCTCCACTTTCTCAAGCCTTTTCTAGTGGATTGGGAAAACTTTCTGAAGCCAGTGCAACAAAGAGGAAATACCAAAGAGACATTTGGTGGTAAATACCAATCTGCTCATGTAATCTTAAACCCTTTCTACTTAAGACTGATTTTTATCTCTTCATAATTTATTCTGGGCTACAAATGCCCAAATTCATTCTCATGCCCTCTCCCACTTCCTTTGCATCTCTGTGTGTACATATTCTATGTAAAGAACTTGCATGTATAAAATCTGATTACATTTAGAAATAATGAAGGTGTTATAACAAAACCTGTATGAGAAGTTACAACTTTGAAGTCTTTAAAGTGAGGAAACAAAAATGCAGGTTACAATGGCAGTTGGGGCCAGGACTGCCATTGCTAGGCAAAGTGATCATAAAGTACAAAATCATGTGACCCCATTGTTTGGCACTGACAAATCCTAAAAGTCCCGGTTGCAATTCATAAAAGCCAGACTACGAAGATCATTAAGCGAAAAGAAGCGGGACTCCCAAGTAAGGAGCATGAGATGATGGGATTTTCTTCAGGCATATATTATGGAATGCAGGTGGGGTCGTGGGGGCTGCAGGAGGATGGATGGAGGCCTCAGAAACTGTGGCGGGAGAGGCAAGGCCATGAGAGGACCAGTAAGGGGTGCAGGCAAGCTGGTGAGAGCTTTAGAAGGGTGCTGGGGAGTGCAGACAGATTACTGAGGGGTATGAGACAGGAATACTGCAGGTGGGCATACTCTACAGGGTGTGGCAGGTACTTTGGAGTATGAGATCCAGGGGCCTTCTCTGGAGAAAAGGTGGCAGGAACAATACACTGGAGAAACTTGCGATCTTTCCTAATGGCTTTCTTTTCATTTTGCTTGCTGACAAGGGAAGGTTGCAAATGGTGACCATGCACCACAGCTTGCAGCAATGTCTTAATTGTAAGATAGGTATCTGAAATGTGACCATATGGGATGCTGTGACAGTTGGAAATCCATGTATCAGTTGAACATCTTTTTTTTTCCCCAATGCAAATGTAATAATTGTTGAGAGAATGGATGTAAAGCTGGGGGCTACTTGTATTACACTTGATGTGCAAAAAGGAGAGGGTGTTTTTCCTTGCTCATAATACTGAACCAGGGATGATCAACCAAGGAAAGTGAATGAAGGGAAATTTAGAATATAAAGAAGTACACATCTTATACCGGTAGTTAAATTGGGAAGCTGCAGTTTGATATTGGGATGGGCAGTATCTTGAGCAAGTTTAAAAGCAAAGTAGTCAACCCATGACCCGTTGGGTCATCATTGCAGAGATATTTCCTTACTTAAATAGAGGAACAGAATGATTAAGGGCAAGGAAGCAATGGGATAGGAACACCTTGTGACTTCCTGCCAGCTTGATTGACCACCTTCCAGCAAATGATGGCAGGGCTGATCTATCTCCAGAGGACTAGGGTCTGGACCGGTCTACCTGATTTCCAGTGGCCAATGGTGGGAGCAGTCTATCCGATTTCCAGCAGCCAAAGAAAAGCCAGGGCAGGACCAATTTACTGAACCTTTGAGCAGCAGTGCAGTAGCACTGAAATGGCCACAACTGCTAAATTTCAAACCCGCAGGAGTTATGGATTTTGGATGCATTCTGTAAATTAAACCATTTGAGGTATCTTGGTTCAAAAATTGCAGCCCTATGATGTCCCATTTTGCACATTTAAACAGTCAAAGGAGTTTTAGTAGTATATAGATTAGATACATTTATCCATCGTTATCAGAACACAAATTGTATTATCAGAATGCCGATCTACAGTATATTAGTTGTTAGAGAACAAGAATAAGGTGACAATGCATGTAATGTTCCATTCATGGATTCCCCATAATATTCTATAGAAACAGAATGCTGGCTTAATAATTTACTATATCTTTTTTAGATTTCTTTGTAATCTCAAAGAGAGGGGGGGAAGAAGGGAGGGAGAAGAAGTACGATATCACCATTCTTTGTTTTTTACGGAGGATACATTTAATTCTAAATCTGGTAATCTACAGACATTTCAAAAGAATTGTGAAATTTGTTTTGGATCCCTGTACATTAAATATAAACACGTAAAATGATGTGCTTTCTATTAAATCCTATCAATCTACCTTTTGAGACTTTTTCTGTCTAATCCAGACATCCTGCTTAATCCAATGAGCAATTCCAACTCACTAGCCTTCATTGCTATTTAGCAATTCCTAATGCTTGACAGTAATGACAGAGTAAATCGGAGCCTTGGCAAGGATACAATTTCATGGCATCTCTAAGGAATAATAAAGTGCCTTAATCTGCATTCCCAAGAGGTAATCAAATCCTATTTGCAAATCAGATGCCACCGGCACAAATATGGGCATAATTCCTTTAAGTCTTAATAAGAATTGTGTCATCCAGAAAAATACTCTCCATTTTTTCCTATTTTAAAAGATTGCGCTATGTGTTTTACATACCTTAACTGATTTTCCCAAAAGAAATTTTTATCAAGAATTGTAAAATCAAGCAACAAGTTACCATAAATATTCCTATTAATTTTGTGAGCAAGCACTGAAGAAAAAGTATTTGCCGTTTTACTTTTACTACTACTAATAAACGCTCCATTAACACTATAAACTGGAAATCATGAATATGTTATTTACAATAAACACCAAAGAATTTGATGCTATCCTTGTGAAAATTGTTTTTAGATTTGTTGAAAATATTTTGTAAACATGGGCAGAAATTTATAAAGGATAATTGAAATATTTCAAATGCAACATTCCACTTTTATTACACTGGAAGAAAAAAATTAAATCTGTATGATCAGAGTTCAGTACTGTCTTCATTCCCCAAGTTTAAGTACAAAGTCGCAATGCACAACTGATGATGAGCACTAAAAACAGCAACTTTTCACAGCCTTTTTAAAGCATCTTATCAATATACTTTAAACAAGCAAATATCTAAGTTCATTAAGATATTTATCACTCCTGTATGAAATAGATTTTATTTTTATTTATTTAAAATCATGTCAAAGTAACACATTTGGAATACCCATGAAGTACATAAAATGTTTTGTAGTGCCATGAAATGTGTGCAA
>JANHFJ010009101.1:225872-237351 GCA_032468195.1 Cerberus rynchops
AAAATTAGTTGTAATTGCATTACTGCTTAATATATAGCTTTTCATCAAACATTGCAACATTTGCTTTCTGGTTTACACAAAACAAAATGAAAAATTTGGTTAACACTTAAGTGTAAGTTAATAGAGTCCTTTTTTATGCTCCTCATCTGTAGTCAAATTCAAACTACACTCTATTTGCTAGGAACAAACAATAAGTTGTAGCTAATAGCAAAAGTGAATTGAAATGTAGATTCAGAAAATGTAATGTGAATAATAGACTTCTGGTGGTTTAATAAAAAACATTAGATTTCAGTTTGAAGTTACATCAGAATAGGCCCCAAGAAAATATTACTGTATATATTTTTTTCTCACATGCATCACAAAGCTTAAATGAAATCTTTTCACATAAATGAAATCTTTCCTTTAATGTACGGATATTCCTTAACTTTCCAACAATTTCAGTTTTCTTTAATGATTCAGTGCTGTGTCTATATTCACAGAAACTCACAGACACACAATGTTTAGAGCAGCCAACCAACCAAATACTACAAACAAAACTGGAGAAAAACATTGTGAGAGGATTTTAACATAACAGAAGTCCAAGGTTTATTTAACCTTGAAAAATCCTTTTAGTCCAGCTGTGATAACAGGTTCCAGTGAGACAAAAAAAAATTGACACATTATTTATTCATTTTAAGATTCTAGGCCAGAGTGTATTTTACAAAATCAGAAGGATTAATCTTACGCTTTTAACCAGAACAGCTTCTTTCTTTCAACTGTATTTTTCCCATCCCTTTTATTTTAGCCTATGGCTTGGGACAGGGAGGGGAGTTGTCTTCAATTTCCTTGTGTGTTCAGCTTCAATTAATATAATACTTATGTTCCATTTTATATTCCTCTATTCTGTCTTATTTACAGGACTTTTTACTTTATACTAGTGTTATCTGCTAAAAATATATAGCTTTGGCAAGCCAAGACCTCAGGATGAAATATTTTAAGCAAAATAACTTTCATTCCATCAGTTAAACAAAACAAAACAAAAACCTAGGATAGTTCTTTTGCTGCTTACATCTAGGGTTTAGTTCTTCATTTCAGACTATCAAATAAACATAACACATTTGTTAATGTGTGATCCTTAAGGATGTGTTTGAGTAAACTACTGTCCGTTGAAGTTGCTTTCATTCAAGTTATGGTCTGTCTGTCTGTCCATCTATCCATCCATCCATCTACTGTATTTATCTATCTATCATATATCTTCCACATACAAAACAGCAGTGTGTGTGTTTTCTTGATGCAATTATTAAATAGGAAGAACAATGAAAGCTGGGTATCTTCATCTGAAGAATGCACTACTGGATATTCCAATACTAACAATGGAAACAATTTTATTTTTAGTGACTAAGTGTAAAGTACTTCTAAACCCTAGTTTGGGTAATGAAACATCTGCAAGAAAACAACCAAGCTCAGAGAGTGCCAAGGATCCCTCATTTCAGCCCTAAGCTACAAATTTTCTCCTCTGTTGGTAAATTATTTCTTCCACAAACAAATGCAAGTGTCACAGAAATAAGTTTTGCACAATCCACAATCTCTACTATAATAAGGTTGCTCATGTAATCAAGGTCACTTAGTTTTTCTCTACCTCATGTTTTAGGGTATTGCCCCTTGCTCCTAACTCTTTATCAACCCTCCTTCGAATTATACCTGGAGTTCGGTGTCTTGAAGTTTCCAAAGGCTCTTAAAAATCTTTGCAGGCACTTTATGAAGCTGGAAAATGTTTCTTATTTATTTTAATAATTTTAATCATAATCAGCTATAATTTAATTAATTTTAATTGTTTTTTAAATTTTATATTGTATTGTTTTTTACCTGCTGTTCACCGCCCCGAGTCCTTCGGGAGAGGGGCGGTATATAAATTTAATAAAATTTAAAAAAATTAAAATTAAAAAAATTAAAAATTAAATTAATGGTTGTTGTAATATTAGGAAATATTTGTACTATTACAAAAGAAAACATTTTCCATTAATTGGATCGTTTTATGATGATACACATTTACACTGTGTATAATTTTTTATTTACCTATACTAGTGCAGTTACTTATGCTACATATCTATGACATGCATGCACTAAATAAAAGTACTAAACAGAGCTAAGGAATTCATGAGTGGCACACACAATATGTCTGGCAGTGACTGGCTGAATTGCCAATATCATGGGAAGTCCCTGCACAAATGAAGGAAAGCAAGACTGGACTTAAGACTAGTGAGGAAGAGGCCGGGGAAGTGGTATCAGGTAATGAGGAAAGAAAACTAGTAGAGAAGAAAACAACAAAACAAAACAAAATTGCAACAAAACTTTGGAATAAATTACGCGTTCTTGGCAGAAATGTTTTAGATTGGGTTTCTTGCCAGCCAGTCATGTTCCCCTCCAGGATAATATTGTGTATGTTATGCATCCAAATCTAGTTTTCATGCCTTTTTCCCCTCAAGTAACACTTGACTGAGTTTGTTGATTTAGAATATTTATTTTGCGGTTCACAAAAAAGATGAGACTTCCAAACACAGAGGTGCTTTCTGTTTTATTTCTCAGTGCCTCTTTTGCTGCTATTTTTTGGTCTGGTTTCTCCACAGGAAGGAATAGTACTGCAGCAGCAAAATCAGACAAAAATCAAATAACGCAACCTTTCCACCACTACCACATTTTCAACAGCGGGATTTTTTTGTATTATAACTATGACCAAAGCTAATTTCTGGCATCACAATCTCAAATTATTCTGTCTCAAAATTCTATTCCATAGATTACAGACTCACTATCAACTTCTACGACAAGTTATTAAATGCCTGCAATGGCAGGATTAAAAAGCAACACTCAATTTTATTATACAAGTTATCAGTCACATTGATTTTTTTTTTGAGTTGCATGCATTTATCCTGAACAACACAAACATCCTTCCTTATGCAAATTAGAAATAGCAGTTTTGCTGTACCTAAGTCAAGCATTACACTTCTGTGACATTCAGAGATTTGAACAATTAACCCAACTTCACATCCACAGATTTTTTATTTGTGCTTTGTGTCTGAATATATTCCAGCTATCAAGACACAAATGTATGGAGAGCACACATGTGGAGCAGACTGGTTTATTTTATATAAACAATTTTTTTTCTTCCTAGTTTTTTTTCCTGGAAGTGCAAGGTCCAGTTTTTTTCAAATCAACCAAGTGTTGATCCATCGATTACAAGGGGAATTGATCAACCAGCTTGACACCCTGATATCCTGGGCTGAGAGACAGTAACTGGCCTGAACAGTAACTGGCTTTCATGCCTAAAAGGAAGCCTAGAATTCAGAGTCTCTTGGTTTCTAGCCTGGTGCCTTCACCACTAGATCAAACTGCATGTTTGTGTAAATAACTAAAATATGTCTTAAAATCAAAATTTAACCTTTTAATCTGTAACTATGTACTGTATATCTGCATAACACAAAAATAATCCTCTTTATTTGATATAAGAAAAGAACAGGAAGAAACAGATGGGATTTGAACCTATATAGAGAATAAGCATTTTAAGTATTTGCATAAATAAATCTTAGATGCTTTTGTGAGAATTTATAAAGCTAGTCCAATAATTTATTAAGATTTAAATTGATAAAAATTATAAAACTAATCCAGTTTGATGTAAGAGTAAGCAAGCATTCAAGCTGTGCAGTAATCATCATTAAGCTGAAAAGTTGTTATTTCTGAGCACATTTGATCATAGGATTGCACTGTTGGATACCATTTTTATCTATATAGCACTATCAATTATCTGGCACTTTAACATACACTTCAATTTCAATACCCATAGGACTAATACTATAAAGTTCAGTAAACCCCCTAGACAATAACATACAGTAATTGATATTTTATTAGATATTATTGCATTACAGATCATCCAAGTACTTTTACCAGAAAGCCAGAAATAAGTACATTAAGAAAGATATCATCATTACTTACTCCCAGATGTTTATGTTTAAATTGGCTAAACCCTGAATTAATCTAAGTATAATAGATTTCCATTACTAAGAGCAAGATTTTTTAAATCATTTTAAGAATCACTTTTTAAGAAGAATGGGATACTGCTGTATCTTCTCTCAGATCACAAAGCCAAATACACAGAATGAGGACGAAATAAGTAAGAATGGGGACTTTTAATTCAAATCTTTATTGTCAATGCACATCATGTGTGCAGTGAAATTGAATAATTTTAGTAATCTCTGCATATTCCAGCCTTCATTTTGATGTTCATGGGTATAAATATAGGTTTCAAAAACACAGGTCTGCTTATGTTAATCTGAAGGACAAAAGAATCCCAATGGGAAAAAAAAACCAAATAACTTGTATAAAGATATAGAAAATTTAGAAATAAGTTAGAAATATATTTCATTTCTAGATGTCATGAGTTAATGAGTTACACATAACATCTAACAAGATGCTAATACTGTATAACAATCAACAGGATACAACTGAAGTCCAATAAATACAAACACAGTGACATCCACAGTAGTACTTCAACCTTTAAAAAGTGATCAAATTTAGTTCAAAGAAGTGGCTTTTCAAAGAATGAGAGAAGTCTCATTAGAAACGCTTCAAGGTTCCAATTTCTTTGTCCATTTTGGGTCCCAATGACCCCTCAGAGGTCATGACACCAATATTTGGGAAGTAATAAATTGTTCTTTTCATATCCTTTAACCTATTTTGAAAACCGATACAAAGTCTGGAAGATAATGCTAATTATAAAAAGCTGGTCAGTTTGACAGAGTAGCATACATTTTTTCGCCATTGTTTTGTGAATATGGGTTTTCAAGCAATTCTCAGTCAACATCTGCTAGTACCCTGGGGCACTAGACAGATGCTTGAAAACTTTGATAACTTGCCTGGAGCTGTATGTAATTTTTAAATAAAAAGCTAAACAATTCCTGCATGTAAAAACAAAACAAAATTAAGAATTAAGAACTAAGAATTATGCAGATGAATCCACTCAATACTGGTTTCTAATACTGTGTTCACATTTTTAACATTTCAGATATAGTAAGAAAATAATTCTTGCTAAACTGAACACCATGCAACTCTTGTCATGTTTTATACAGAAATTTCTATTGCTCCAAGAAGCAGAATGTGTTATTCATGGTTCTGTTTTCTCCCATCCTTTTTGTATTAAAAAGAGCTTTGTACCTGTATTCTTTAGTTGCTTTATTAATGCAATTTTTAATACTGGATGGTTGCTATCTTTATAAAATATAAAGTTAATTAATAGTTGAATGGACTGATAATTTTATTGTATCACAATCCTTAATAATGTATATATTGCAAATTTTATTATTTTTATTATTTTTTTATTGTTTTTATATATGCTATAAACTATTTTGGATATAATTTCTTGTATCCAAAATAAACCCCAGACATGGGGAAGTATTTTTTAGATCAAAAGAATTAATGTGTTAAATTATAATTTAGCAACTGAAAAACTTTTTCCTCCTTTGGAAAAGATCTAGCATTTTAAAGTTAGATAGGGTGTTGGTCCTATCTGATACGCTCCTTCTTATTGTGTTGAGCAGAGAATCCAAGAGAATGAGGTTAATGCCTTCTGCTGAATGAGGTTAATGCCTTCTGCTGATCACGTGACTGAGTCGATCAATTGAAAGATGCCTAGGGAACCCGAAGGCCAGACCCCAAGTCATGGTAGTTCTAGGTGTAAAGGTTGCCATGGGCAATTGAGGCCCGGAGAAAATTTGTAAACCTGAAAAGAATGATCCGGTGACAGGGGCCTTATATTGGTATGCTGTGGCACCTGAGGCACCTCCATTGCGCTGGTGTAATACAAGCTGTTTGAGATGCCATCCTCCTTTCCACCTTGTGAAATTCTCTCTCCAGGGCCATATGGCACCTGGAAGCCTCCTTCTCCTCTGATTTGGAAGAGGTCTTTAAAAGTGCCCTGGCCATAATCTTATCTGATGCTGGTCTGGCAGATGATTTTTTGGATATGAGTGGCCTGGACTTTGATTGTATGGCCGCTTGAGGAGAGGTATCCAATTCCTCCATTATATCCTGCACTAGGGGTCTGCCACTCATCTAGTGTAAGCCTTGATAATCACAGCCAATAACAGCCAATAACTACAGAAAAACCTGTTCAGGTGTGTTTTATTTTTACTGTAAGCAATCAAAAAGTGATTCGGGGAATGTAGAATTGGTTGTTAATGAAGTTGTAATTTCACTGGTGACCACATGGTGGGGCTAAGTTTAAATCCAGCCTGTGGCAAAAAAAAAAGGACACAAAAATCATATATTTAGAAATTGAACTAAATTCTAAATTCCTCTAGTAAGTAGCTATTAAATACTCCCGACTTTACTTCAAGCCATCTGGCCAGGCAGAACAGGGGGAGTCAAGAAAGGGGAAAAAAAAAATCCAAGTCTGTTTGAATGGAGATGGAGGGCATGTGCAAATGCCTTCGCTAGAAGCCATTTGCGCCTCTCCTAGCTGGGACCTGCCTTTCATGCCTTTTTTGAGCGTTCTTCTCTCCCAGGGCCACCAAAATGGTGCCTCTGGAAAAACTAGCAAGAAATTGAGAAAATAGCCCCCACAGTCCTTCCAGAGTCACAGGCAGCCACCTGTGCTCTGGGTAACAGTCAAAAACGAAGCCAACAGTCAGGGGAGTCCAAGTCTTAGGCTGAGAGACATTATACTCTCTGCCAGCCAGCCACTAATCACCAATGCAATCTCCACTGTATGGACAGTACCAAGGAGGTAGTGGCCAAACCGGTCTCCCCCTAGTGGGAACTTAGTGCTAATGCCTCTGTCTTCTTCAGCCTTGCATTGCTGGCAAAGCTCACAGCAAAGCTAAAACAAGCGGGAAAAACCCTTTAGGGCAAGGCAGGCTGTGGGGGTGATCCTTGCTCCTGATGAACAGTTGATTAGTGCGGATCAGCTTTTCCTTAAGGGGAAAAGTTGTGATCCCAGCGGCCTCCCTGAACAGCTTCGGAAAACATTTAGTCTGACCTTAGAGAAGGAATCCAAGAGAATGTGGTAATGCCCTTTTGGAGCTAAGAATTTTTCCTGAAGTCATGATCAGACTGAGTCAGAAACTGGGAAAGTACCAGCATGCACAAGGTGTCTTTCAATTGGTCGACTCAATCATGTGATCAGCAGGAGGCATTAACCCCATTCTCTTGGATTCTCTGCTCAACCCACAATGGAGAACTGCAAGTTTGAGATGAGGTTGAAATCTTATAGCCAGTTCTAAGGTAGGGCTGCTGGCCCTGAGGGTTTTGCAGCAGCCCACACTTACACCATCTGGGTCACATCTATCCTGCTGGAGGGAGAGGCGACTAACAGACAAAGAAGAGGGCGAGTGGAGCTATTCAACAGCACTTGGTAGTCAAACCCTGGACATTCTGAGGGCCCAATTTGGTGAGGCCAGTTTCCGCGAGGGCCCATCATATTGGGAGAATGGTGAAGAAGCCCAGCAAATGCATACAACAACCAAGCTGGGTGGGGCTCAGCCTAGTAGTTTCCGACTGGCCAGTCCAAAATTAAAACTCAATGGACCAGTGTATACGCAATCTACAAGTAGAGACTAAGAGTTGCCCCAAGCTACAAATGTGGAAAGACCCCAAGCAAGTAGCAGGTCACAGGGATGAAGTGGAGTGGACTCAATACAGCCTAGGTTTGGTTATTTGATACCCAGTTGGACACCTGGTTTGCATGGAGTGTTGCAGAACCAAAGCCCCTGGGATTTTGATGGTAGTCAGGACTGGGTGGCCTTATTCCTCGGACTAAGGAGTTAAAGAGTTAGGAAACCTTGGATGGTTCCTTGAAGCACTAAGGGAGCGGTTTGAGGATACTACCCAGGACCAATGAGCCGAAAGTGAACTGCTTTCTGTGAGGCAAAATGGACATACGGTAGCCGTGTACATACAAGTGTTTTGGCGATTGGCGGGGAAGTTGTTTGGTTGGCCAGAACGACTACTAGTACACTAATTCAAGGCAGGTCTCGACCGGTCTCTACATAAGGCTTGTGTGTACCGTGGACCAGGTCCTAGTTTGGTTGCCTGGTATCAGGCAGCTACTGAATTGGAAGCTGAGTTATGCGTTGATAGAATACGTAGTGAGTGGCCTATGCGGCAACTAAGACCATTAGAACAGGCAGTGATTCCACCAACAGGCCAGACCGCAAAGCCAATGTAGCCAGATAAGCAAATGCCCAAACAGCCTATATGGCCAACAATGCTCTGTTTTCGATGCGGGAAATTTATATATAAATTTAATAAATAAAAATAATAAACCTGGGCATCGTGCAGCGCAATGCAACTCTCGGGATCAAACAGACCCCAGTAAATCATCAGCAGTGAAGCTGGGTATGAGCCCGAAAGGTTCCAGCAAGAGAACCCCCAAGAAGTCGTGCGGGGCTCAACAACCTGCTGTAACCCCATCCATGCCAGTCGCCAATGAAACACCAGTCCACGTGGCAGGGGAGAGTGAGGAGAGTGGAGATAGTGACATTGACCACAATTTTGATCCCATGATAAGTAAACCTATTCACCCCTTCTGGTTGAAAGTTCATTTGACAGCAAATCAGCAACATGCCTGTCAGGCATTGATAGATTCGGGTTGCACTAGATACCTTATAAATGCTAACACAGCAACCAAGTTGGGGTCCTGGTTATCTCAATTGGCACAACCCATTTGGTTTGAGCTCCTTACTAGGAGGTCAACCAGCTACAGCTGCTGACCATGACATTCTGACAGCATAGAGAGCATATCCGATTTATCATGATCCCCGACATGACAGAAGAACTAATCCTAGGATTAGCATGGTTGGATAAGTGGGGCCCAACTATTTGGTGGGGAGGGGGATATTGACACTTGAGGATAGGTAATGGCCCTGACCTGCCACCACATTAAGCTTACCTGAGTGAACCCAGAGAGATAGCACATAGGGATGATGGAGGAACCCTGGAGGAGCAGCCCCAGCCCATCCAATTATCACCAGCCATTCCAGCAGTATACACTGATTGGTCTGAGGTTTTCAGTGAATAGGAGTGTGATCTTTTGCCTCCCCATCGACCGATGGATTGCACAATAGAACTATTACTGGGGGCCAAGTTGCCAAAACTGAAAATGTATTCCATGACTCCACAAGAGTTGGATGAAAGGCGACATTACATTGAGAAAAATCTTGCATGGGATTTTATCCAACCAGCCCGATCCTGGGTAGCTGCCCCTGTACTTTTTTGGGAGGAAAAAGGTGGGGGGGGGCTACAATTGTGTGTTGATTTCTGGGGCATTAATGAAGTATGCATAGCGCACAAGTACCCCTTTCCGCTAATGAAGGACATGTTGGCATGTCTGATGAAAGGACACATTTTTACTAAATTAGATCTTTGGGAAGCCTATTATAGAGTATGACTTAAGGCAGGTGATGAGTGGAAAACGTTTTTTAATTGTCCACTTGGGAGCTATCAATACACCATTATGCCCTTCAGATTACAAGGAGCACCAGGTGTATTTATGCAGCTTATCAATGATGTACTGAAAGAATTTTTATACAAAGACGTTCTTGTTAAAAACAAAACAAATGAACCACCACGACCGAGCATGCCAATCCAATAGATGTCCTGTCAACAAGCGTTTGACCATCTCAAGACCCTTTTCGCACAAGAACCCATTCCAAAACACCCCGATAAATCCTAGCCATTTGTAGTGCAGGCGGATGCTAGTGTCATAGCTTTGGGGGTGGTGTTATTACAAACAAATGAACAAGGGGTTTTGAAGCCGTGCGCTTATACATCCCTCAAGCTAAGTGATAGCAAAAAACGATGGGCTATATGGGAGAATGAGGCTTTTGTGGTTAGGTGGGCATTACTAACCTGGCGGCATTTATTAGAGGGTGGTACTATCCCATTCGAAGTTTGGACAGACCACAAAAACCTAAAAGCTCTCCAGACTTGTAAATTATCACCTAAACATGTCAGATGGGCAATATACTTTAGGAGGTTCAATTTCACTTTACGATATATACCTGGGGGAAAGAATTTCTCAGCAGATGCTCTATCCTGAAAACCACAATTTGACTGTAATAGGGAAGACACAGTACAAGCTATGATATCACAACCATTAAATAATGCTCAAAAACTAGGTGAGACCACAGGGAAACTACCAGGATATCAATCAATTAATCAAGGAAGCACTGCCCTGGGACAAGTGGTTGCAGGAAAATAATCAAATACTTACCTTCCGGAAGGGTATTGCATGGAAGGGCCTTAAAATTTATGTGCCTAGTTCAGTACAGGTTAAAGTAGTACAACATTGTCATGATGCAAAACTGGGAGGCCATTTCGGATATGTAAAAACCTTATACTTAACTAACAGACATTTTTGGTGGCCCCACATGAAGCGAGATATTGGAACTTATGTCCGCAGCTGTAAGGTATGTGCCACCATGAAAAAAAGAATGGGGAAGCCTCCGGGTCTTTTACAATCAGTAGCAAGTCCCAACAGGCCTTAGAAGGAACTAGCTCACTTTCCCAGTGAACAATCCTGAACAAATAGTGTGGAATACTCAGACAAATTTTCAGCCCCAAATCCTTTCTAAAACAGTATTCCCTCCATGGTTTTCCCTTATCCTTGAACTGGCAATCTGAAAGGAAAGCATAAACTACAGAAGCAGATTTAAACAGAAAAGCAAAAGGAGAGGTGAACCACAAACATTAGTTTGAAGGTGACCGCCCACACAGTTCAACAAAGTAGCTTCAAATTCTCCTACTTCAAAAGAGTTCAATGCCTCCTGGTTGTCTATTGCTGCCATCTGCTTTAAAGATTCATCTAAAATGAATTCTTTGAGGCATGTAGACTGGATTCTCGAGACCTTATGATAGTCATAAACTTCCATTACTTCTTGCTTGTCACCTCACACATGCTCCCAAAAAGAATGAGAAAGCAAAGTGTAATCCCTGTAGACAGGAATATATTTGAATATATACATAATTCAGGTTCTGCTGAAGTTTTTTTAAATTAAGTTCCCAAGGAAGAGAGGAAAAAGCCTCTTTCAAAAATCAGAAAAAGAAATAGGAGCTGGGCAGGGATGGAAGATGGAGAAGATATTTACAGGTGCTTATTATTTAAAGCAGAGGATACTGGATCATTTTCTGTTTCCTAGCCTAATGCCATTCCATGAATGATTCCTTTGTTAAGCAAATTCAGGGAAGATTTTTGAATGCCAAGGCCCATGATGCTTACCATCTGTGGTTTTGACTGGGAAATACACACATTTTACATTTTTTAGATATTAAATCTCAGCTGCTTCTATTTAGAGTATTTGGAAGTAAAGTCAGCCAGCATGACCCCTTCCCCCATAGCCAAGCTCTCGTCCAGTAGTGCTCTAATTAAACATTCTTTTGTTTGATGTTATAGAGGCTAATCAGCTTGCGGTCATCCACTGGACCCCCCCCCCCATTCAAACTGTTGCTCATG
>JANHFJ010009101.1:252615-263072 GCA_032468195.1 Cerberus rynchops
TTTGCTTACAGGTGCAAGTCAAGGTGCTGGTTGTCACCTTTAAAGCCCTCCATGGCTTGGGACCAGGTTATCTGAGGGACTGTCTCTTGCCAGTCACATCTACCTGATCCATCAAAGCGGGCAGGCAGGGAATGCTGCAGGTCCCATCCCTGAAGGAGATACACCTGGTGGGACCCAGAAGAAGGGCCTTCTCCGTGGTGGCTCCCTCTCTTTGGAACATCGTTCTCCCAGGGATTAGAATGCCCCCCACTAATACTCTTCTGGAAGGCACTGAAGACCTGGTTCTGCCAGGGAGCCTGGGGAATCAAGAGTGGGATGGAGCCCATTAAATGGCTTGTGTGATCTGCTGTTGCCAGGGTGTGGGGTGGAAGTGATTTTATTATATTATATTGATTCTTTTATTAGTTTTATTGTTCTAAATGTGGTTTCTGTAAACTGCCTTGAGTCACCATGGGCGAACAGGCAGCAATATAAATTCAATAAATAAATAAATAAATTCTTCTGCTTGGCTAACATTGAACTTTTAAAAGATAAAC
The DNA here is from genome assembly GCA_032468195.1 of Cerberus rynchops. Lineage (NCBI taxonomy): Eukaryota > Metazoa > Chordata > Lepidosauria > Squamata > Homalopsidae > Cerberus > Cerberus rynchops. The sequence goes on from JANHFJ010009101.1 coordinate 253,152, forward strand.
ACTAAATTATATTAAATATTCCCAGTGTACCATCATTTAGATTATTTTAATTCAAAGGACAGTTTAAAAGATCTAGTTCTTCTAATTACAAAACTAGCAGAATTAGAAAAATTAGTCTTTTCCATATTCTATTTTACCATAAATAATTGTCACTATCTCAATCAACATGTTAAACTATTGCTAAAACAAGATCTGAAATTAGTGTGCCTGTGATTGAGGGAAACAGTACAAGCCATAATTTAAAAACTCTATGCTATAGCAAACAAAAGTTATAGAGAATGAAGATATGATAGAGAAAAGTATATGTATGCTTATCACACATTTCAAAACTCACAATTAGCATTTGGAGAAGTAAGTCCATGATGTCTGAATTCAAACTTCCTCAATGTGGTTTTCTCCAGGTTAGCATTTCTATAATTCTAGCCAGGATATGAATACCTTGTTTCAGTACATTAGATAGGTAATCTGCTATGAAAATAAAGCTACTTTGCAGAATTTTCATTTTTTAAGTGATGCAAATTTTAATTTAGTGATATGTTTATGGGTGCTAAAGATCACTACTTTTAGGCCATAAATAAGATAAAAGGAATGTGGACATTAAGATGGCTCCTGGGGTGGTGCAATACTTCAATTTCAATTCCAACAAGATTCTTTTGCAAGGTAGCTGCAAAATCACAGGAAAAGATGCAGCTGCTTTAAACAGAGACAGTTATTGTTTGTACCCCTGCATATTCCAGGAGCCTTGGTGGTGCAGTGGTTAGAGTGCAGTACAGCAGTAGTTCTGCTGTCTAATGATTCAAATCCCACCAGGCTCAAGGTTGACTCAGCCTTCCATCCTTCCACGGTGGGTAAAATGAGGACCCAGATTGTTGAGGGCAATATGCTGATTCTGTAAACTGCTTAGAAAGGGCTGGAAAGCATACAAAGCAGTATATAAGTCTTATTGCTATTGCTAATGCTATCTTTTCAGAAATTAATCCATAACTCTCTACTACCTTAGTGATTATATTTAGCTTGAAATGGATGAGAAAGAAAAACTTTTCATAAATGTTTCTACCCAACATCAAAACAGATGGTAATGCAACCATGCTTAGGAGAACACAGCTGCTAAGATTTTACACTCCCTTCCTGCAGCTGTCTAAAACACCATTTTCCCTACTGCCCTTATCTAAAACAAAGATTTGGCATCATTTTAACTGTAATTAAGGCTAACCAGTATCCAGGAGAAAGGCAAAGAGAAAATGAAAAAGTGAATCATTTTATAGACTGCATTGTCTTCAGGTTTTAAGCACCAGAAAGTTTTGACAATGGAGTTATTTCACTGCTTTGAGATCTTCTTTGAATCACCTGTATGTGGACTAAATCCTGTTCCTGTCAAATATTAATGTTTCAATCAATTTTCATTTAGCTTAGCTTTGGTAATCATATTTTGATTCAGAATCAGATGAACTATTTTATCAGTCTGTGTGATAAAATAGCAACCTGTATTTTAATTAAAAACTTTAAAACTAAAAACTTTTGCTGCCAAGCTAAACATGCATATTTTACTAGGTCACTTTCTACCTAGGATGAAATGCAAGGAACATTTATTTGCATAAAGAAACAAGGGATTCATTTCCTGGCATCTCTAATTTAAAAATTTAAAGAGATGAAAAAAATGTGTATCCCAGAGCCGTTCTGAGGCCCCCAGAACTTTCAGTTTGGGACAAATAGTTGGGGTTTAGAGGCAAAATGGCAAATCTTGTTAATGTCTACAGACTTAATTATTCTTAAAATTTCCTAACAAAATGGGCCCTAGTTGCCAAACATCCTAGACCTAGAGAAAAGGTTGAGTGTAGTTCAGTTTTTTATCTTTACTGTATACCAAAAATGGTAGCCATGAATGATTGTCAAATGGTAAGATTAGAAAGATGTATAAAAATTCAAACAGCATGACCAATTTATGTAGCATAGAAACAATCATAATTACAAATAAGTCCAAATCAACATTTTCAATATGAGTATTGCTGCTATAAGAAAAAGTCAAAAAGTTTGATACAAGAAAGTTTTGAAAAAAGGGGAAAAAAACAAAAGCAGAAATAGCAAATATTTGTAAGGTATGTACATATCAGACCCTACACTCAATTTGTTGCTGAGTATGCCAAATGGCTTGTAATCTATCAGCAACAGCTTTTGTGATCTTTCTAGAAATTTCAATAAATTGACTTTGTAGTAGCTCATCTGGAATTATTGGCAATGTTCTAATAAGTTGTTAACAAAAAGTGACATGCCATGTATTATGAAGTTAGTGAAACACTTACTCAGTTTCAGTGTCATATGCAGTAAGATATATTTTCCCAGTATCACTACTGAGGGTAAAGCACTAATTCACGCTAATGTAAATGCCCCTCTATGTAGATCATTGAGAATATATGTAGTCCTCAACTTACGATTAGTCATTTAACAACTGTCCACAATCATGGCAGCCTCAGAATTGGTGTTTTATGAACTGTAAAGCATTTCCAGCCCTCCTAACATGTCCTGGTACTCCATCACATTACTGTATTTCAGGCTCTTGGCAACTTGTTCATATTTACAACCAGCTACCAAATGTCCTGTGATCATGTGATCACTATTTGCAATTTTCTCTGCTGGTTTCCCTAGAAGTCAATTAGAAGAGATATGTTAGAAAAGATATATTGCTTTGCTAAAGAGCTATATCTGACAGGAGCCAAGAGATGTGCCTTTTTAACTACGGCACCCATTTTATGGAACATCCCCCTACCCCCGCAAGATTGGCCCCCATCCCTATTATTATTATTTTTGTAAACTGCTCAAAACTTGGTTGTCGTAAGGCCTGGGAGTCCCAAGGAAATGGTGAGTTGTTGAAGTCATTCATTGCTATCTGTTGCCCACTCCTTGTTTCTAAAACTTATGATTAATAGACTATGAGAGAGGGCAACAGATAATAGCAATGAAGCAACCTCAACCATACCCCATTCCTTTGGAACTCCTAGGTCTTGTAACCAGTGATATTTAACAAGTAGAAGTCTTTGCGTAACAACATTAATTGGAACTGGAACTTCCATTGCTAAATGATGTGATCATAAAACATGGTGTCATGTCATCGCATTGCTTAGCAAGAGCAGTCCATGCAGTCCCTGTTGCCATTGTTAAGTGAAGGTAGCAGGCTGTTAAATGAGGACCTCCTCAGAATGTATTGTCAGACACTTAACACTTTTCAAATCTCAACGCTCTGTTATCTATGACTTGTGTTCAACAGTATGTGCAGTTGCAGAGATAAAAGTCAGTGAATAGTATGAAATTATTTACAATATGCTGACCTTCTAAACTTTTGTCCAAAAGTACAAGATTATTCCTATTATCAAGCCCAGGAGAAAGGTAGCATGTCAGTTTTTCTAGGCAACTGATCCCGTCATTCAGCGGTCCTCAGCAGTCCAGCCATTCAACAGTCCTCCATCAAAAATGGAAGTTACAGAGCCTGCTACTCACTGGCTGGGAAGAGTGACTAGCAGGAGGGGAGGTACAATGGACTGTCTTCATAGGGAATTGTTTAAAACTTTAGCTACTTTAAAGAATTAGATACAGTACCATAGTATTAAATATAAATTTTCCTTTCTATTTCCTTCACAGGGAGAGCGTACATAGTTTCTAAGGCCAAACTTTATAATTGAAAAGTTGATTGCACTAGATATAATACCAAAATCTCTGCTTAGGGATACAGACAAGCCACACTGAACTTTGGATCTATGAAAAACCCATTTCTATTCTACTTTCTCAGTATAAAGGATTCTAAGATGTTTTTTCATTATATTTATATTCAGTGTTTTTTTATTAATAACCTGTTCAATGTTAGCATTTTGCTGCTTTGACACTATGTTTTCTACCACTATTTTTTCAGAATGGAAGAAAATATCGAAAACTGTCGGCCTGCTATAGCACAACCAATAGCAGCTATGAAAAGGATAACATTAACATACATCAAAATAATTTCAGACATAATCAACAGACTTCTACAACCACACAGTGTCAATGTAGCAAACCAACCAACTAAAGCCCTTCAAAACATCAAAATAAACCAAAAGGCTACAGTCCAATAAAAAAAAAAAATAGAAGTCATCTACAAGTTATGGTCTAAAGACAGTAACAGACAGACTGAGAAGCAGAAGATTAGCAGAGTGCATCTAAGAACATTAACTAGAAAGAAGTCAGAAGACATGACCTCCTTAACTACACAACACATGACAGACTCAACCATAATTTCAAATGGGAAACTACGATAAGCATCCTAGACCAATATAACCATACATAAAATCAACCATACATAAAAATAAACCATGTTCATAGACCATTTAAAGGAGATAACAAAAAGCTAGGAAGCAAAATGACTAGAATACCCTCTTTGATAGCCAATATGCAGGGATTAACACCATACAAACAATCAAGCAGGAACAATACCCCAATCAAGGAAATACCAAGGAGAAAGCCACACTCCCACCAATATTGGCATGGCAAGCTACTGTATATACGGTAAAAAGGGAACAAGCCTCACATTCACCAGCATTGGTGATGTTACTTAGTTAGGTAATGAAATGTCTGTCAGCAAACAACAAAACTCCAGAGAGCATCAAGGACTCCACATTTACTGAATTTATATTGTATAGCCTCCATTCTCACTTGCATGTGACTCTGGGCAATGTGCACAATTAAAACAAAAATGAAACACTGAATCTAATTTATCAATTTAAAAAAATTAACCCAATTTAAAGAATATACTGACAAAAAGACAGCGAAGAATGCAATCTAAATTTATATCAGTCATTTACCAGGTTCCCAATTTTATGGCCATGCTACAGCAGAGGAGAAAACCCAAAGCCAAGGTTTCTTTCTTCTTTCTTGTAACAATGTATCAATGCTGCCAGAAAGTTTCCTGCTGAATTAGCGGGTGAGGAACTCCTTGAAGGAAAAATGGAATACGGATATGCTAATAATATTCTGTTCATAAGAACAGTGTTATTTCAATGCACTAACTCAACAGAAGAATGTTTGTGACAATACACATTAGCATATTATTAGGAATATTACTAAGATTGTGATATTCCAATTTAAATATAAACTAATTCAAGAAGTTAATTTCAGACAACTGACTCATACTATTATTGCTACATACTTAAGTAGGCAAGCTGCCAGTAAATATAGACAACAAAAATCAGCATGTATTCACTTTGCCCTTAAGGTCGGTTTCCACATAAATATTTACTACCTACCATGTCATTGTTAAGAGAAACTCCAAGAAAATATTTCACAAGAGACTGATTTGCTCTTCTGCATGTTCATTCTTGAAGTGTTATCAAATATTATTTTAAAATTATAAATTAGGGAGACTGATATAATCTTTCAGTTCTGGAGATGAATATGTTGATGTTAAATGACATACAATAGTAAGTGCTATAAGCAGTCCTTGGCACTGAACTACTTTTGGGGAACTCCATTTCACCAAAGTGAAACATGTTCTACAAAAACTATAGTTAACACCAAACCAATTTATGTGCAATTGTTTCCACTGAACCTAGCCTGAATAAACCTAATTTTAATAGCTCCCACATATAATTCTCACGTTGTAATTTCATTCATTTATATATTTCCTAATAAGTATAAACTTTTCCTCAAATTATTATTTCAACTATACATTTAAAAGATTGGTACATGCAAAATTATCAAACAAAATAAGTAAGAGGGAAATCAAGTTGCCATACATGCTTAAACATTTTTGCTCATTCAAATGTATCCCACGAATCAGGACACAAGGAAAAATGGTGGGCATAACTTTGGGTTCAGTATGACATTTAGTGTTCCAGGAACATAGTGTTTCCACCAAAGATCATCTAATCCCAATCTGATTTTTTTAAAAACTCAAAAGACTTGATAAAAGCCTCAAGAAGCTACAGAGAAAGCAGAAGATCCACTTCATTGAAGTCTAGCCCTTATGTGGTGAGAATAGGTAATCTATTGTAATCCAGGTTACTTTTCTATTTATATAAGCATGACAACAAACTTTTTTTATGGTAACAAGGAACAGGAGACTATTGGTAACTGCAAAGTTACTTTTCTGCATGTGTATTTATGTATGTGTATGTGTATATGTGTGTGTGTACACACATGCCTCAAGGTCATAAAAAATAAGCAGATGTCAAATAAGAATTATTACTATTCACATATTATTTATTTTCGTATCAGCCTTTTAGAAAACTGACAGAATATCTGCATAACAGTGGCAAAACCATAGATTAAAAACCTCCAGGATATTTGTATAACTCTTAAATTGACTAAGTGAAAAATATGTGTCATTAACAAGCCTTGGCAAGTCTTGGCAAGAAACCGAGGAAGCTATGAGTTTGTTTGCAAATTGCTATGACCGAAATCTTTCCAAAATTTCCAAAAGACAGCTTTCAGGATCATTCAACTCCCCAGAAGTTAAGTTTCTTTCTTTTTTTTTTTCACTGATAAAATACAACTCCCTACCTTTTAACAGAAGAAAAAAAAATCTGTATTAACAACGATCATATAAAATTAGTTCTATTTTTGTTTACTGCATCTTCTTCACTTTTAGAACACAAAGGTTTTTCAAAAATAAGGAAGAAACTCATAACCTGGATCTATTCTTTAAAATCAGGAAAACAAGCTTCTTTTTGGTTATATAAAATTAATACCTTTGCCATGCCTACCCAGGCATCTTTATGAAATGACAAACTCCATGTTTTAAGAATATAGTTCAACATCACATTAAAATCCTTAACTATGATATTACTTCCCAAAATGCTATTGAAATAGAGTATGATTCACAACGAAACCAAAACAATAGTTGAATATGACTAAACCAAACAAATTAAAGAACCTTCAAATAATATAATACTAAAAATCTAATTTAATTTAAAATAAAATATATTTTAATGAATTAATTTCATTTTAAAATAATAAATCTAGTTGATATTTTTAAACACCAGAAACATTAATTCTTCAGGAACAGATATTCTAATTCTTCATTCTATAAAGTATTAATCCCTTTTTAGCTCAAGCATTCAAAAAAAAAACACCCCCTCCCTACGTTATTCTTCTCTAATGTTCAAAGCAATCAACAGCAATTATCTTTTTCAATTCTTAGAAAGAAAATGCTACAGCAATTTGTCTTGGTTAATTTTTCTAGATTTGTATAAACCAGGATTTATCAAAACAGGTACTCAATAGAACAGTAGTATTTTTCAATTTTGCATTGAATTTTCAATCCCAGGTGCCATTCTGTTCATTTTGTTCTTTGACTATGATAGTTTCCAAAAGTACATGGTTTTTGTTCTTTCCTAAAAAAAAAACCCTACACACATAATATATGCAGATTTTTTTAAAAACAGAAGGAACAAAAATCATTGGCAACTACCATAGTATATTTGTGTACCATAGGGCACACAGTAGATAACCAGAGCAAATGTGTAATTCATACACATACATGAAATTGAAATAAACTAATCAGGATTAACATCAGCAGTAGGTTTCTATGTTGTTAACAGCACCAATACAGCACTGTAAATGCCACATTTACATTTTGAAGATAACCAATGAGGTCACTTATGTTTAAATGATGAGCAAGGGAAGTTAGAGCAACAGTATTTCATTAGTTATCCAAAATAATGGTACTATTTAATTTTGAATGCATGAATTGATAATCTACCATGTCTACTCCAAGCCAACCCTCCAAAAATTACAACTTGCACTTTGAATAAACCTCTTTTGTATTTGAGTGCTCATCTTAATTAGCTTGCTCCATAAATGACACACCCATTAGGCAAGAACATACTCATTCTCTATGATTACAAAACCATTACATGTATATCTATTGTACATGCAAGCATATTCATAGTAGATTGGTGTAGCCTGTTTTTTAAGGTGGACAGTCCAAGGAACTTGTTCTAAGCATAGCTGGGATATAAAATTATCAGGGAGAAAAAGAGCTTTAAATAGCTACAAAGAATAAAAAGAAAGGAGAAGCATAACAAAGATTAGATTCAACACATGATCTCAGGAAGTATTTTCAGAGGTATTGGGATTGTCATTAGTAGTAAATATAGAAGAGATGTGTTACTACATTTTTTCTTATTATAACTTTTTTATTTTTTCCATACATAATACCGCATTTACATCTTTCATCATTTCACGCACTATTTGAATGAGTACATTTATTGTCATATATCACAAATCTGTTTTCTTATTTTATATAAAATAGCATCATATCTCTGTTTAACTTATTATACCTTATCATAAAATATCTTTATTACATATCTTCTATATATTCATATTCCTCTATAATCATTTTTACATCTCTATTATATTCTCTATACATTGCTATTTCTTATTTTTCTTGTCTAACCATGAGTAAAAGTCTCCCCATCTCTTACAAAATTGGTTTGCTTTCTTTTTGTCTAATTTCCATTGTCAATCTGTTCATTTCTGCACGTTCCAATATTTTTAAAATCACATTTCCCTCTGTTGGTACTTCTCTCAGTTTCCAGTTTTGTGCAAAAACTATTCTCGCCGCTGTCAGTACATGTAAAATCAAATACACAGTTTCCTTATCATAACTCTCTGAAATTATCCCCAATAAAAAAAGTGTCTGGTTTTAACTCTATTTGTTGTTTAGTCATTTTTTCCAACCAAACCTGTATTTTAATCCAAAATTTCCTTGCCATAGGACAGGTCCACCACATATGATAATATGTACCAGAGGCCTGGTGACACTTCCAGCATTTAGACGATTTATCCTTAAACATTTTAGCCAATCTTGTCGGTGCCAAATGCCATCTGTAGAACATTTTATATAAATTCTCTTTGTAGGCTGTTGACATTGTTACCTTATAGTTTCTATCCCATAGTTTTAGCCATAAATCTAAATCAATTGTATATCCAAAGTTCTTAGCCCAGGCAATCATAGTTTCTTTGACCTGTACGAGCACGAGGATTCTTTGATTATCTTCTTCAAGGATCAGTTCCCACACTCACTGGAATTTAGGAGATACGTTTAAGGGTAATGTACACTCTGATGTTTCCAGATAAAGCAGCAAGAATTGACTTCATCCTGGAAACCAAAGACCCCATCCAGTCAGTGACACTCACAAGAAAGTGTCTACAGATATTCTCAGCCATCCAGGTCACGGTTGTCCCAAGATGTTTCTTTTCTTATCCAAAGCTATTAAACATGACAAGCTCAAGATCCAAAAACATTTTCTTGACAGACATGAACAATGGGCCCTATCCAATAACAGGAAATTTAATGCGGAGAAAGGCAAAGTTTTACATCTGGGCAGTGAAAACCAAAGGTACTACAAGTACAGATTAGGCGAGACCTGGCTCAAAAACAGTAACACTGAGAGGGACCTTGGAGTCCTAGTGGACGATGACGTAAATATGTGTGTGGTGCAGTGTGCGGCGGCAGCCAAAAAAGCTAACGTAATCCTTGGCTGTATAAATAGAAGCATAGAATCAAAATCAGGAGAAGTATTAGCACTGCTTTATAAAGCCTTAGTAAGGCCACACCTGGAATGCTGCATCTAGTTTTGGTCATCATATTACAAAAACATTGATTGAGACTTTGGAAAAAGTGCAGAAAAGATGATTAGGAAGCTAAAACATGAAACTTAAACATGACAGAACTGAAAAAGCTTCTTGGATAGGAAGAAAAACATATTCAAGGAAAAACAAAGTCCAGAAGAAGAAGATCTCCCAGAAGTGATGAGAGAGTTATTGGTGGGCGACCTAGAGAGTGGACAGTGAGAGGTAGAGCTAGAGGCAGATGAAATACGAGGGCTATCCACAAAATAGATTATGTTTTCGTCTGTAGCAAGAAGGGGCGGAGCTAGCACGGCCATCTTTGGT
>JANHFJ010009115.1:0-15439 GCA_032468195.1 Cerberus rynchops
TTCAACAATGGGCTTGCAATGCTGTTTCAGTGAATGTTACCTTGTCACAATACTCTCTTAGACAGTTCTCTCAGGAATAAGAAAACTAAAAACAAAAAACAAAACCCACACACAGAATCATTAGCAAATGCAGACATACTGACACATCAGTTAGTTAACAACCTCTGGCAACAATGGCATCCATGCATTTGCAGAAATCATTAAGGTTGGTTGACTCAATTTGCAGAGAAAAATAGTCTTCAAAAATGAATCATTAAAATTGAAATTGTTTCATTCCACCCAAAAATATTTGGGATCAGCAATCTGATCATTATGTAAAATAATCCAGTATTGTGCAAAGTATTAATAGTTTTGTATCTTGGAGGGATGTTATAATTAACATTTTTAATTACTTATGATAAAAATGTTTTTAAAAACCCCTCTATATAGAAATAGCTTTTGTGTCTACCATGAGTCAGAACTTGTAATGGGATGTGTGGATGACCATTGGGAACAAGGGGAAGAGATACTGCCTAGGAAACAATCAGACAAGAGAGCCAGTAGCACCCAGTGGCTTAGCAATCAAAGAAAAAAAACTAGAAAGGAAATGCCCTCATGGATCACACAGTTAAAATGGTGGTGGGGAGTCTGTACCTTCATACTTGTAAGATTCTGATAATATAGCTGTAGGAACAGGAGAGGTGGGGGGAATAGGAATAGTTGAGGAGAACTAGTAGCCTAAACAACATTCTTTCTTCTGGGAACCAAGGACATTCTCACAAGAACTTGGAGGGGTGTGGAAGAAAGCCATCCAATTCTGGAGAGTGCCCTGATTGGGGCATGTGACAATTGTGTGTAATGGGTGGAAGAACTTTGCATTTTGAATTGGGTGGAGAAAATCCAGGGCGATTCAGGTTTGGTTTTTCACAAGCTGTGCCAATATGACATGCCTAATAATTCTTTACTTTGAGAGAAGTTTTGATTGGAGTTTTGATTTCATCAGGGCTGTTACTTAGAACCCTGACAGTAGCTTTAGAAAAAAGAAGAATTAGCTCATCTTGTTGTATTTCCTATCTGATTTACTGTAAGGTGTGTCAGAGCTAGGTAGGTAAAATATAGGTAGGTAAAATATAGATCCAACTTTTTTACTCTGAAACTCTTTATTCTGTTTCATGCAGATATTGCTGTATTTATTGATTGCCTTTATTGTGTTTCCTATGTTGTTATTTCCTTTAAAGCAAATCTTTCTCATTATCCATCAACTCCATATAACATACAGAGATAGTCAAATCATAATGAGTTACCACTAGCCTATAAAATATCAGTGCCTATGCTCAAGTTAATTGGCAGTACTACTTAACTTGGAGGAGAAATGTTCTAGTGCCAATCTTTAAGAACAAGGGTGATGTGCAGATTTGTAGCAACTATAGAAGTATAAAGTTGATGAGCCACACAATGAAGCTATGGGAAAGAGTAGTGCAAGCTAGGCTAAGAAAGGAAGTGGACATCTGTGAGCAGCAGTATGGCTTCATGCCATACTGAAAGTGTTCTTGGTGCACAGAAAGAGGACCACTGATGCAATTTTTGCACTGAGAATGTTAATGGAGAAGTATAGAGATGTCAGAAGGAGCTTCGTTGCGTTTTTGTGGATTTAGAGAACACGTACAACAGAGTGCCAAGAGAGGAGCTATGGTACTGTATGAGGATGTCAGGAGTGGCAGAGAAGTATGTCAGAGTAGTTCAGGATATGTACGAGAGGAGTATGACAATAGTGAGATTTGCTGTAGGTCAGACAGAGGAGTTCAAGGTGGAGGTGGGGCGACATCAAGGATCAGCTCTGAGTCCCTTCTTGTTTGCTATGGTGATGGGCAGGTTGACAGATGAAGTCAGTCAGGAATCTCCATGGGCAATGATGTTTGCAGATGACATTGTGATCTGTAGTAAGAGCAGAGAGCAGGTGAAGGAACACCTGGAAAGGTGGAGGTCTGCTCTGGAAAGAAGAGGAATGAATGTCAGTCATAGTAAGACCAAATACATGTGTATGAATGAGAGGGAGGGAAGTGGAACAGTGATGTTACACTGAGGTCAAGAAGGTGTAGGAGTTTAAGTATTTGGGGTCAACAGTCCAGTGTGATGGGGAATATGGAAAAGACGTGAAGAGGCAAGTGCAGGTGAGTTGGAATGGGTGGAGAAAGGTGTCAGGAGTGTTCTGTGACAGAAGAGTGTCAGTAAGAATCAAAGGAAAGGTATGCAAGACAGTAGTGAGACCAGCTATGCAGTTTGGGTTAGAGACTGTAGTAGTGAGAAAAAGACAAGAGGCAGAGTTGGGGGTAGCAGAGATGACATTGTTGAGGTTCTCTTTAGGAGTGACAAGGATGGACAGTATTAGGAATGAATGCATTAGAGGGACAGTGTAGGTTGTCTGTTTGGGGGACAAAGCCAGAGAGGCCAGATTGAGATTGTTTGGATATGTGCAGAGGAGGGAGAGTGGTTATATTGGTAGAAGAATGTTGGAGATGGAGCTGCCAGGGAAGAGGTCAAGAGGAAGGCCAAAGAGAAGATACATGGATGTGCTAAAAGAAGATATGAAGGTGATTGGGATGAGAGTGGACAATGCCGAGGATAGAGTTGGGTGGAAGCAGTTGATTCACTGTGGCAAACCCTAACGGGAACAGCCGAAAGGAGAAGAAGTATGCCAGATTCTTTGAAACTGTTCTGTGGTAATTTTATTGCTTTCCTAACTGTTTTGTGATGCAAAATTCAAATTTCAAGGCCCCAGATCATTGTGGTCCCAAAGTACAGATAATTGTTGACTTACAATAGTTTATTTCAAAATTACAACAGCACTGGAAAAAAAACACCAACTTATGACTGTTTTTCACAGTGGCCACCATCGCAGCATCCCCGTGATCAGGTGACCAAAATTCAATTCTCCGTGTGCCCCATTTCTGGCCCATTTTTGGCCTCTGCACACTCTGTTTTTGGCCTGTTTTTGGCCACTGTATGCCCCATTTTTGGCCTTTGTGCAGAGGCTGAAAACAGGATGAGCGGAGGCTAAAAACAGGACATATGGAGGCCAAAAATGGGTCAAAATGGGAGGCACAGAGGCCAAAAATGGGCTGAAAACAGGACATGCGGAGGCCAAAAACAGGACACATGGAGGCCAAAAACCAGAGTGTGTCTTATGATCAGGTGTGTGTTATGGAGCAACAAATATAGTAAGCTCCTCCCTGATTATCTTTTACAAAGCTGAAGTTTAAAATGTAATAGATATTCCAAAGGGACCAGAAATCCTGGCGTGATGGAAAGCTCCCCATAGACAGATCAGTTTCCATTTAGAGAGGACAGAATTTAGAAAAACCTTTTCAAGCAGGAAAAATAATAGGCTTCTGGTTTAAGTGGCCTACTCAGCAAACAGTGAATCTGCTTTAAAATATTTAATTCTACAAATATGGTACACCTATTAGGAAGTATCAGCCTGATCTTTCCATTCATTTCTATAAGGGGAAAAATGAATGTGTTATGTTCTCTTGATAAAAAGCTCAATTCGAAAATCCCTGGGTCAATTTGTCTCTGCAACATTTTCTACAGTGGGTCGTACTGCAGAATTCATTGCAATATGATAACTGAAGCAGAGCTTTTCTAACCTTTGGCATTATTAAGAATAATCAATTTACCAATACCTTAACAGGAACTAGATGCAAGCAAGACCCTACAGAGACAGGCAAGATAACTGCACCAAAATGATTTTCCTGAAGCCAAAGGAGAATGCCTATGAAACTGCTAAATAATGTTCTTTGCTTACTGGCTCTCCGAGTCCAACATTAGGTTTCCTTCAATAAGAATGATGCATTTAGAAACCTCCGTGTATTTTTCTTCATTCAGTAGACAGAAGTCCAGAAAGTGATATTATCTCTCCTTTTTCAAAACTGGGGATGCGACAACATTCTCCAGTACACAGTTCAGAAAGCAGGCTGTGAGAGATGGAAAGTGACAAAAAGCATTTCACAATTTTGATACATCTTCCTCTTCTTATGTAGAAGCAGATATTGTTGTGACTCATGTACAAAAACACCGAGGTTCATCATCATGATGTCACAACACTCTATTGTCATTTTGGCATTTCCTGGGTTAAGATGGCAAGCCGGTTTTTCTTGTAACATCTTGCAATTTCCTCCCACTGTTGGCTATCTCCACCCAGTGGTGAAATTCACATTTTTTTACTACTAGTTCTGTGGGCGTGGCTTGGTGGACATGGCTGGGGGGGATCATGTGACTGGGTGGGCAGTTTCTGTAAGCAGGGCAATAAAGATCAGGCTAAAAACAACACCAGAATGTTTCTTTCCTGCCTTCCTTACAGGATTAACCCTGTAAAGTGGAAAAAAAACAAAAGGTGATTTCTTCTAATAACCGGTTCTCCAAACCACTTAAAAATTTTACTACCAGTTCTAGCGAACCTGCTAGAATCTGCTGAATTTCACCTCTGGTTGTGGTACTGCAGTATTGCAGACAGGCAGATTACCAGTACAGATTATGTGATGGGGAATTTAAACCTGACATGTTGTGAGCAGTGAGCATCCCCACATTATGAGCCTATTTCTTACAGTGGTATCTTATTTCCAGATAGAGAAGATTGGCCTATTATAAGAAATATTGTGAAGCAAGTATAGAGTAATTTAAATCTCCAGAATTAGAATTGATTTGTCTAGTAACAAACAGACATCAGGTTGGGAAATTATACCAGAACAAGTCAGATGTCTTACCTTTCCCTCCATCATGAGAGTGTACAGAACTCTCAGTCATCTGCATTACTTGTTGCTATAATTTCACTATGTCAAGAGGCAAAAGCAAATACCTGGTCATAGAATTGGTAATGTGTATTCTTGAAGATAATTGGTGAAAATGTAAATCATAATCTTTGAAAGGTATGGCTAGGGTTGATAAAAGCAATTGCTCAATTGAAAAGCACTACATCATGGAAGACTATCATGAAGAGAATCTGTATCTGCTCTGTCTAGGCTTGAATTTCATTTCTGAAACATCTACTGGTATTTCCATCATCAAGAATGAAGAATGTTTCAAAAGTCAGATGTTGTTGAAAGTCCTTTGCGGTTATGCTTATTGTTGCTACAATTCTTTTCCTTTTTTTGCAAATTGTGACCTCGCCTCAGAAATATACATTGATATAACAGACTTTAAAATATGTTTTTAAATTGGAAGGCGCCAAATGCATAAAGTAGAAAAGCAAATGCTTATTTCTCATCTTTACTTCAAGGATAGTAAAGTAAATTTCACCATTTGTTTTTGTAAACAGGAACAAGTTGACCCAAGACGGAGCAATAGTGGTAGACAGAAAGCTGACTTCTCTTTATGCACATCAGATGATTCATTTCTGAACTCTTGCAAGGCAAGAGGTTACTAACTTGTTTATGGACAAGTGGCTGTCTGCAAATGAATCTGCAAAAAAATTTGCAATTTTTTGAGAGGACAAAGTGCTCTGTTATCCTGACCTCATTGCCAGTGCTTTACATTATATTGTCTCTCTAAGCACCAGTGATCTGTTGTGACTTTAAGGTGCATTTACTGCATCTAAGTCTGCTAATGCCCTGCAAAAATAGCAGATTAAGCAGGGATTTTTGATGCAGCTTAGAGTGGTGTAACTAAAGAAATATTAAACACGGACAAGGAATGACTTTGCTGTTTTATGTGTCTTCCTCAATTTTTGGTTCTCTGCCAGAGGCCTGGGAGTTTGAGGGTTCTGTACAATATCTTAGCTGTTCCTAACACTGTACTCTTCCAGACAAGGAGCTGTAATATCATTCCTGGGATCTGTTGGAGCCACTCTTCCAGTTTAGGAGTTACAGCTTCAAGTGTTCCTACCACTACTGGGACCACTTTGGCTTTATGAGCCATGGTGGCATAATGATTAGAATGCAATATTGCAGTTACTTCGGCTGATTGCCAGCTGCCAGCAGTTCAATTCTCACTAGCTCAAAGTTGACTCAGCCTTCCATTCTTCCCGGGTTGGTAAAACGAGGACCCAGATTGTTGGGGGTAATATGATGACTCAGTAAACCGCTTAGAGAGGGCTGTAAAGCACTGTGAAACGGTATATAAGTCTAAGTGCTATTACTATTTTTAGTTTCCACATTCTCGCCAGTTCCTCCTTCATGCCCTGGTACTTCTTCAGCTTTTTATATTTCTTTCTAATGTTGCTGTCACTTGGCACATCTATCACCACAATCAGATATTAAATATTAAGAGCACAATGTAATTAAATGAGAAATGGGCCTACGGAATTTAATGAATCTTTCTACCCAGGATTTTGAACAGAACTAAAAAAAAACAACTAAGTACCAGATATACTAGGGAAAAGAATTAAAGCATGAAGAAAAGAATTATAATGTTGATAAAAAGCACAAGAATAATAATACCCTAATAATGTAAGTCTGGTTTGCAAAAGTAAAAAAAGTGAAAATTGTGTAAAAATTATGCCTTAAAAGATTTATTCTCATTTTTCTTTTATTACAACATATATTCAAAAAGCAATTAAGAAGTAGAAAAAGAAAAGGGCTGTAAAAAAAAATTAGAGCCTGTTTAGAGTAATGATTAAAGGACCACACTAAAAACTGGGAGAGTTACTTTAGCTATCAAGCCAGCTAGGTGATTATGGGCCAGTCACTCCTCTAAGAAGGAGTCAAAGGCTCTCCTCAACATCTGGACATTCTGGACTTCTGAACATCTTGCCAAGAAAACTGCAGGGGGAGTTTTCTATACATAGAAAAGGTGATTTACAAACTGCATAAAATGAAATAAAGGGAGAAAAACTGAGATTGGCAACTTAATTTTTAAATAGAACAGTAATTATGCCTATGATCTTTTGCTTCACAGATCTTCAAAGATTGTAAATTTGAGGATGGGTCATAAAGTTACTTTTTCATCAATGTTTGCATGCAAGCTTACTTCATGAAACTGAGGGTGGGGAATATTGTCATTATGGTTATTGGAGGTGATGATACGTGAAAAGCCTTGTTCCTACTCTTTCTGTATGGGTTTTCTGCCTATAATTTTTCTGATCTCAAACCAAGGAATGCTTAAACTACGGTTTGCCAACAACACAAGATGCCAGACCTTATCATCTGTGACTAAAGTAATTCTTCCTTTTCTTCATTTGCCTAATCTGCTGTAATCTCTGTCTGTTAGTCATGGCCTCCCAAGTGTTATGAGGTGCTTCTCAGGTTAAAGATAGTTGATATTTAACAGTGATGTTTTCTATAATTATGAAATTGCATATGGTATCTTTTTCAAACTTTCCAAGTGTAAATTCTTTCTCTCCTTTCCCCCTTTACAATATATTCTTTAATCCAGAGTTCCCCAACCTTCTGGCTTTGCAGACTGGCAGTGTGTGGGGGGAGAGGAGAAGGGATGGTTCTACATGAGTGGTGAGCAAGTGCACGTGCACAGCTCCATTTGCACAAGGAGCTGGCTTTCTCCGCCACCATTTGTGCAAATGGAGTATGCACGCTCTCTACTGCTCACACAAGTGGGGATGTGTGCACATGCTCACCCACTTTCACAACCTGGTTCTGAACGACTCAAGGCACAGTAATGGGCCACAGCCTGGCGATTGGGGACCCTTGTTTTAACCATCTTCCCTCAAGTTTTAATCCTCTTTATTTCATTGCTCTCTTTTTACCTACAGTGAAAACCGTCGCCTGCAAGTAAACATCACCAACCCTGTCCAGTGCAGCATGCATGGGCGAAAATGCAGCATCTCAGTGAAAATCAAAATCAACCAATCAGAGCCAAACTTCATCAAGGATCGGACAGGTTTCATCCTCTGGGTACCTGAGAATTAATTTTACTCTGTCACTAAGCATCCTTCCACAATCTACTGATGCCTTCAATCTTAGTGCCTTGAGTCTTATGGCGGGAGGGGTATGAAAGTATTGATCTGTAACACAGATGTAGACATTGTTAACGAATTGAGAACTTGAAATGCTTCCTCCATTAAGCCAACTATTATTTTAAATTATTGTATGATCCATTGTGTACCAAAGTGGCTTTTATTAATGAATTTTCCAGATATATAAAATTATTTTATAGCTAATAGTTGAGACTGCAATAGAAGGAACCAAAAGTATGTATGAGAATAAACAGAAGGACCCATTTTGATTTTACAAATACCAGAACTTAATGTATAAATATTTGGGGGAAGAGATTTTCTATAAGAGAGTGATAAGAGACTGGAAATTATTTCCCTGTAAGCTATTTCATCCCTTTCACCTTTTTTCCAAGGAACTTTCATTTGACACTCTGTGTGTATTCAGGTTGGGAAATCCATTGTTTTGTTGGGTGGGTCCTATGGTGCAACTTATTCCTATATGATCGCTTGGTGGGTCTGGTTTATAACATAAGCTGGAGTGTGAGTTCTAATTCCACCTTAGCCATGAAAGCAAGCTTGGTGACCTTGGACCAGTCTCTCGCTCACCCTCTCTCTCAGCCCAACTCACTTCATAGATTGTTGTGGGGAAAATAGGAGAAGGTTTGGGATATGTTCGCTGTCTTATTTGTAAAAATAATAAAGGTGGGATACAAATTTTAAAAATGTTCCTTTCCTTTCAGTATTAGTTTGGCTCAGATTCTTCTTAATGATTGATTGTCAGATGCTACTCCTATTTGCAAGCATTGGAGCCCAAAGCTTGGGCCAATATATAATGTGCTTTCTTTGAGCAGCTGTCATTATTCTGGCCCACTTAGAGTTGTAGTCCTTTTGTTGCTTGTACAGCCCTCTGCTGAGGTGTAAGTGTAGCCTTGTTAACGGGACTTTGTTTCTGCTTGTGCCAAAAGAAACATGTTTTATTTTACATTGATGGAGACCACTTCCAGCATCTTAAAACAAAGGAAGAGATTGCTATTTTGGACCATTTAAAAGTAAATAATTGTAAACCTGACACTGCTGGACAGGTCAGGACTTAAATAATTATAACTGCATACATCCTAAGAATAAAGCAATGATGGTAGAGCTAATTGTTTCAGTATGCCTGCTTTTGTTTTAAGTGTGAGAAGGCAGCAATTACCATTTCTGTGAGCTGGGGCATGAAATGGCAAACAAACTTAACTAGCTAGCTAGCTAGAAGTCCTGCTTGCTTCTGAGTCATTCTTAAATATGGCTCATTTCCTAAACAGGATTATCTGCCTCTGCCCAGGATGAGTTGTTGCTCTTCTTTTCAAATTAGCTTTTCAATGAAAAAGATTGCTATCTCTACTTATTTCTTTTCCCATTGATTAGCCCAAACTTTTAATATCCCCAAGTACTCTTAAAAGGGCTTTTTCAACCAAGTGCCTTCCAGATACAGAATATCATTCTAAATCCCATGATTCCCAGCCAGAAACCCTCTGGCTGTAATTTTAAATGAAATGAAATATAATGCAGATGGGGCATTAGAACTTAAAAGCAAAATAGAAGGAATTGCCCTGGAAGGTCAGTGTAACTGTAGAAATCTCTTCATCTGTTCTCTTCTTCATTCCCCTAAATACCAGCACATCCGTGATGAAAAGCAAGCAGTAGAGCTTAATCCTTCATTTCAACTAAAAAGCAATCTTTTGATCAGTCTAGCTACCTAGACTGGGCATTTGCAGCCCTATCTCTACTGCCAATAGAAAAATGGATTGCCTCAGATCTCTGGTGCCTTCAAACGTTTACATTCAGAGCAGCCAAATTAGCCTCAAAAGTTTTAAAATTAGCACTTTGGTTTAATATCCCCAAATAAAGGCTGGATTTGAATGATGACCAAATTTATGAAAACTATATGAAAGATAAAATCTTTCCATACTAAGATACAAATCTATTAAGTTGATTATATGATGTGTAATGAAGTATTTTGATTTAAATTGCAGTATTTCTGTCATTCTTGATTTGTGTGTATGGGTTGTGTGTGGGGCAGATACATTATACTGTTTGATTTTACAAAGGTAGTTTCTGCTACCAAAAGAGGAAGAGGAAACTCATCCTCCTTACTGACTTTGCTTTGCAGAACACCCAGTGGGTCAGCAGGGGGGTACTGAGAACTGAGCAAGGGGATCCAGAGGGAAGAAAGTCTTAAGTATATGAGCTGCTTATATGATACTGGATTCTACCTTATATGTGTATTTCTGGTTTTAATCTCTAAATTAACTATTTCTTAATTGTATGCCTGATCTTTTAAGAATGAGGTAATTGTGTAATTAATATTTTAAAATAGTTTATACAGAAATATGGACACAAGTCCTATCCATAATTAAGATGTATTTTTGTTTACATAATTGAAATAAAAAGGACTCATTTATACCCAACTCCATTTACTTGATTTTGATTCTGCATTTTTTTTGAAATGTATTTAACTGACTTTCTCTTTTCAGAGAAAAAATAGTGTCATAATTTCAATCAATCAATATCATTTTTTGCCAACTATGGTAATATACTTCTTCCTTAACTCCTGTAATACATGATCCATTATTTTTTTAAAAAATACAGTCTCCTGGTTTTATTTCCAGGCAGTTGGTTAAGATAAATATCTATTTATTTATTTATAAATATCTATTTTGTGACTTGAGTGTACTCATTTAA
Source organism: Cerberus rynchops (assembly GCA_032468195.1). Lineage (NCBI taxonomy): Eukaryota > Metazoa > Chordata > Lepidosauria > Squamata > Homalopsidae > Cerberus > Cerberus rynchops. The sequence goes on from JANHFJ010009115.1 coordinate 10,589, forward strand.
GGTATAGCACCTGAGAGACCACATCTATTATCAAAGTAACTGACTCACTTTTAAAATCACATTGATTGAAACTTGTCATGTGTCAAGGTAAATTCAACTGTTTTCCCAAAGCTCCATTACTTTCCACATTATTTTCCTTGTCATCTTCCCACCACAGACAGCAGCTTTTTAAAAATTCCTCTGAAAATCATTTGTGTCATGGATGGTCAGTGCATTTTATTTTTAATCAGCACAGTACAAAAATAAATAAAAATAGGGAGGCATTAAGTTACAGGCACACACAGCTCTTTGACAATCTTGTCATATTTATAAACCTCATACTTAGAAACACACTATAGTACACATACATACAAAAGACCATTTATAAATTAAGTAAGAATAAGCAATAATACCAATTTTGGTCAACAAATATCTACAGAAAGGATTGCACACTAAAAAAAAATCCAAAAACTTTAACATACATAGACATTTAGAACTTAGCCGATCCTGTTTTCTTTTCTCCCATTTCCAAAATGTAGTTTTGAAGAATATTCAAAATGAGAAAAAAAATGGCACACTATTTTGTGTTTTTTTTTTCCTTTGAGAAAAATAGTTTAGAACAGAGCTAAACATTAAGAACTGTGTACAGAATATCAGAAAATATCTAGAAGTCTTGAGATGAAATACATTGACTTGAAGAAATGGAGGTATGGATGAAAGCAGTAGATCTGGTTGAAATTTGTGCATGGTGAGTTATTGTGTTTCTATTTTTTTATTTTTTTTTGTCTTTTTACAATCAACTGTTCCTAAATTTTGCCTGCTGTCAAAAGTCACAATGCTGCTTTTGGCATGCACAGTATTACTGTAAAGCAATAATGGAATGACAAAAAAGGAATAAGTTTTCTTTTTCCTCTTGCCATAAGCATAGATTTTGTTCTAAAATGATTCATTTCATACAGCAGCATATTAAATTCCCACTCATTGCTCTTCTATATCAAGTATGTCAGTTGACCTTTTCCCCCCACTATAAAACAGTAAATATTGTAAATATTAAACAGTTCAAGCCAAGATAGTTTTGCACATCAATTATACCACCAAGTCATATTTGCTTCCCATGCAGTGCAATCTAAAGCATACCTACTCAGAAATAAGTCTGATTCCTTGAATGCAACTTATTTCCATGTAAACATGCAAAGGATTGCAGCTTTAAGCTTTCATATCCATGAGTAAAATTGTGATTTGCCTTTATTATATAGTCTTTATTTTTAAAAAAAGGAGAGGAAGGGCAAAAAGATTTACTGCCATTTTGAACAACCAGGGGAATGATGTCTTCAAACACATTCCAAAATTTTGTCTGAGCCACTACTGTAAAGTATTCCAGAACTCAGCTATAATGCTGAATGAGAAACTGGGGTCTCCAAGGGAGACTGATATGATAGATGCCACCTATTTCAGAGAAGCAAATGGATTGCAGGGGAGAACTGTAGAGGAGCCCTCCCATCCTCTTTCATGCTGAGGCTCAGTTTTCCTTTACAAACTCAACAGCAAGCTTAACAATATCTCACTTAATGGCTCAGATTTTGGCCTAGCTTTTGAGGCAGTGGCAAGACCTGCTGAACAAACCCAGCAGCTGCTTAATCATCACAACATATGCATTTGGTTCCAGTCTACTGCTGCCTCTTAGCTTTGGCCTTTTCAGATTTCACAGCTTTTAATGTTCCTCTGTATTTTTAATAGTGCTTTGCTGTTTTCTAAGTTAATTGCAAGCTATCCTATTTAAAGACACAATATAGTTATCCTCTGCTTTTCTGCTAGAATGCCAGCATCCTCAGCAACAGCATTAGAAGAGCTTTCTAGAATATTTCTAATTTAGCCTTTTATCCACAGCCTTCTTTACCCCAGAGTATTATTGCCTTTATACTATTTAACTATCCAGCTTGTGGGAACTTAAAACAGTGAAGGAGATTACCTCCATTCCAAAAGTTCACATCTTCCACAGAACCCTAGATCTGAACTATTGACATTTAATACATATTAGTAACTGAGGAAAATTCAGTCTCCCCACTACCTTTTCTTTTTATATACTTTTGACTATCCCTGAAGATTAGAGTATTTTAAGATTTACATACTGTTTAGGAACTAGAGAACTAAACAAAATAAATATCTAAGCATCAAAATTTAACAATCAAATATTTAGATGTTCAGTGTGGGGGAAAATATTTAAATTCTTAGATGTTCACATATTGTAAGTCTATGAGGTGGAAGAGAACGTCTCCAAGCATGGGAACAGATTTGTGGCCTGAAAGATCTTCTGCAATATTACTCTGCAAAATATACAAAATATCTGAATTTTTGCATGTGCTGCAAGTTTAGATTACAACTTATCTTCACTCACAGTCCTCAACACTATAACAGAAGGGAAACCTTTTTATTATCATTCAGTGGATTTCCTTGTTCTGCATATTGTGGCTGTTACTATCTTCATAAAGTATGAAGAGTTTTGGTTGGCTAAACACACATGAACTGTACTGTTCTGGCTGGGGCTGCAAGAAACCCCTTAAAAGAAAAGCATTTCTACACTGAAATTCAGCACCATTTCCTATATTTATTAACAAAAAGCCTAGCATTTTTCAATAAATAATTGAATTGGGGAACTTTATTGCAGATGCTCAGAAAAATCTCAAGGGACTCAAAGTCAGCCTGTTTGAAACAGAAACGTTATATTATGCAAACAACACCCCCACAAAAGAATTAACCATTTTTGACCAGTCAAATATTAACATACGGTACATCACTTGCCACAAATCAATACCAGTTAGTACCTATTGCCTGGGGTTAATTTGAAATCTCACCTCCCAACCCATTTTGTGGCTTATATCTACCTTAGCAAGAAAAGATTGTCAAGTTTCATCTTCACCTTTTGATACTGATATTTAGAGAAAATCTACGGAGCCTAGGTGAAAGGCTCCCAATGAAATGGGTGCAAGTGGCGATATCATACACAAAATGAGGTGTGTCTCTTGTATATTTTCTGAGTCCCTTTTGAAGGCCAGTATTGAGATGATGCCATCTTGTTGAAACTGGTGTACAAGTAGTAATATTTAAATTACTATTTTTAAAAATCCATTCTTGGACCCCTTTTCTAGAAAACCAGGTGGTAGAACATCTACTAGATTTGGTCTTTTTCTTCTTAAGAATTGTAAATATTATGTTCCTCCACTGCCTTCCACTGTGAAGAAGTAAAGCCTGCAAATTAGTTCACCCCAATTCGCAAGGTTTTTACAACAAACAAAAAGTGAAAGGATACCATGATCCTGTATTGTGGTGCTTACTTCTCCACTCCATTTTGCCCTCTCCTGGTTTACAATCTGGAAAAGAAGCCATATCCATCACATGCAGCAAAACTGAAAACCAATTAGGCAAACCCATTTCATTTCTTGTCCGTTTTGATTCATAGAAGCCAAGGTAATAATGGTGGAGACTAGCAGTGGGTGGCTGATTTCTTTCAGGCCTATCCAGTCTCACCTGTGTGTCTTGGCTTGTATGGAAAAGAAACAGAACATAAAGACAAAATAAATGAAAGGGTGGATGATGGGGAGTTTTAGCTCACCGATCCAAGCCAATGAGCAGCCTGTTCTTCTCTTCTTGGCTGCTCTCATTCTTCAGGTCAGCAAAGACCTGAGTGAAATAGTGTGGGTCAGCATTGATTTGCAACATTTTAGGACTCATGAGGTTGATGATGGAGAGGCAACGATCCCAAAACGCCTCTTTACAGCTCTCTACCAGAAAGGGTTTGAGAGGATAGGAGATCTCATTGCCCATATAGGAATAGGAGAGATAGAGGCAGGTAAGTAAGACAGCCTGAAGATCATGGTCCGTGGCTACTTCAGATGAAATGACATCCCGGCAAAGCATGTACAAAAAGACCACATTGGCTGGAGTGATGAAGCCTTGGTCTTGCCAGCCTTGCAGGAGGAGAGATCGGTCCACACTTCTAAGCCACAATACCGGGTCGGTGGGAGAAAGGTGCTTCAGCCTGTAGCAGCGTCTACAAAGGAATGCCCCCAAGCATCTTAGCAGCTCACTGGTGGAAGCTTGGACAAGGACCCTCTTGGGGGTGCCAGATGAGTTGCAGCTGGGGTGGGGTGTTTTCTTGACCGAAGAAACGGTGCCCTTGGAGCTGGAAATCTGGTGACTTGGGGCTGTAGGCTGACTGCCCTGGTTCTGGGTAAAGGTGGAGAGATTGGCACAGGATAGAGATTTCTTTAGGTTCTCATTGTTGAGGTGTGTAATGTTGTTCTGATAACTGCTGTTGGGCTGCACCTTCTTGGAGTTTTTCTTTTTGGCAGATACAGCTGCGATGCGTTTCCAAGGCAGCACTGAAATGATAGAGTGGCGCTTCAGGCTCTTATCCTTGGCATTCTTACTGTTCTGGACTGCAGTATAATGTCCCACTGTGGTTGAACCGTCCTCAGAGAGAGTGGCTTTCCGGTAACTGGGTGAAAGGCTCAAGACAGTGCCCATGGTGCACAGGCAGCGGGGAGGAGCAAAGCGGGCAGAGCTGGGTGCTGTCACCACCAGGGCAGAAGGGTCTCTACTTCAACCCTGCTGGCTCTCCTTTCCTTCAGAGCTTCAAATAGCTTGGATTCAGAAGTTACCTATCAAAGGCAAAAGCAATTCCAATAAGCCCAGGCAGGGGTCATTTTCTCCCAGATATACAACCCCCTGCATTTTAGTAATACTAACCCCATTCAATTATATTCATTACTAAGAGCATTGTTTTTGTTGTTTTTCTCCATTTCTCCTTTCCAAACTGTTGGGGGGGGAGGGAACATAACACCTGATTTGGACACATGCAAAGACCGTTTCTGC
>JANHFJ010009117.1:62417-73249 GCA_032468195.1 Cerberus rynchops
ACCCATCATTTTAATGTTAATTGTACTAGGCTAGAAATTGGAAGTTGGAGTTCTCATTCTGCCTTAAGCATGAAGCCCGCTGAGAACATTGGGCCAATTCTCTCAGCCCTGGGAAGCAAACCATTTCTAAAAAAATGATGCCAAAAAACCTGCATGGACTTGTCAGTCACCAGGAGTTAAGACTGATTCAATGTCTCCTTCACTTTTAGAGGAAATGCCTGTAAAATCAGCTGTTCAAGTAGTTTAAATATTAAAAAGTGAGCCCAAATAATTTACTAAGGGAAATCGTTCTAATGAACCATGAATATATTCCATTTATTTTGGTAAATGCTGATTGTATACCTCATTATACCTCATGTGTTACTGGAAAATCAAGGGATGCTGTTAATAATTCAGGCAGAAAGCTATAAGATACTGCTGAAGAATGTAAGTAATTGCTAAGATTATTTAGTTATAGATATTCAGAAATCTTTATTCAGGAGATATAATGCATTTCCAAAGTGTTTATTCTTTATTATCATGGAGTAGCAGTAAAGAAATGTAAAGTACAGATACGAGCACCTTTCCTATGCTTAGCTACGGAATACTCGTCTGACATTTCTATACATACTGCTTCACTTTTGGCAGAATTCTTTTTTGTCAGATGTTCAGAATTAGATGATGTAACTCGAGGACTTGCAGAATTCTGGCCTGCAACAACCATACTTGGAGGATATTTTCCCCTGAAATTATAAAGGATAGTAAGTCTTTGTATGTAAACTACACAATATCTACTTTCATTAATTTACAAATGGAAAAAGATCTATTCCTAGCTGTCCTATGTACCAATCAGACTGGCCTTATTTAATTAAGCCACAGACACCGTACATCTAATAGATAGAATTATGGATTCCTGTTAATAGTAAAAAAAGTTTTAAGAGATTTCAGAAAAAGTGTGAGATGTTTTGTACTGAATACTTTATAAGTAGAAATACAGTTGGAAGATACAATAAAATATTAAATTGCATTGTATGCTGAAGTTGAGGCTGGTTGTATATGAGGAGGAACTGCTGCTATTCCTGTCACCTCTTTTATTGTGTAATGTTTGTAGTTCATTTGGTCATCTCAGCAAGTCCCATCATAGAATTATAATCCTGCTGCAGTCACATATGAAAAGAGTTCCATAACTTTTTCCAGCTGCTTACCCATTAATCATAAAAAAGTCTATGATTTCAGTTGTATATGTAGCTTAAAAATCTTCTATATTATTATACGAAACTGAGTCCAACATTTTCAGATTCTTTTAAACATCCACTAAGTATGGTAAAATTGTTAGTTACATTTCCAGAATTTTTATACATTGTAGCCAATGTTTCCATTGACATTGCCAGTGATACATTGTTTTATTTAAAAAAAATCTCTTTATGACCATAGTTTACAGGTGGTCCTTGGCCTGCAAGCATAAAAGACGCAGCCCATTACGCAACAAGCGGTGGCTGTAGAAGAAAGAGTCCTGGCTAGATCCTGAAAGTAGCCAAACAGCAAAAAGGTTTCTAAGGATCAGGTTGAATTTTTTGTGCCGAATTTTTCTTCAGCTCCTCAACACACGCTACAGAAAGATTTTCTTGGCTTGCTTCCTTCCTTTTTTCCAGGGGCCCCCAATCTTCAGGCCGTGGCCCACTTCCAGCCTGTGGCTGGCTCGAAACTGGGCCATGGGTGTGATGGGCAAACCCGTGCATGAAGTTCCCCTGGCGCAAGTCGAGGTTGCTTGGGCGGGGGTGGGGGGCGCTTGTCTCCGCTCGCGCAAGTGGAGCGTCACATGAGCAGAGCCAGTGCCTGCCACTCACAGCAAAGTCCCATTCACGTGAGTGAAGGGCGCACCTGGCCACTGCTCACACCAACGGAGCTGTACGCGCATGTATGCACCTGCCACTTGCACACCCTCCCCCTCCCCCCTTTGCACCGAACCGGGCCTGGCCGCGAAAGTGGAAAGGTTGGGGGCTGCTGCTGTCACTCATCATGGCATGCAGTGAATTATGCAAGTGAGGTTTTTAAAAGGGATTGGGGTTGCAGGACAGAGGCGGAGAGCTTAGTTCCAGCATCTAATGGGTGGTGGTGGGGGGAATTAATGCCCCCTAGCCTTTTTTTCTGTTTTCTTTATTGAAGAAATGCGGGTTTCTGGGGAAGGGACGGGTTAAGTAAGGGGAAGATTTTGGGAGGTACCTCCAGAAGTTGCTGCCTCTCCAAAAGCTAGGAGTTGTTTGTGGTCTGTCAACGGGCAGCTGATGGGGTGAGAAAGGCTCCCCAAAGCAGCCATCCTTTCTGCAAGGGACTGTTGGAGCGCTCAAAATGGCCGCTGCTTCCGGGAGCAGCCCAAGCCCTCTGAGGTCCCGGCACGGGGGAGAGATGGGAAAGGGCTGTTGCAGCCAATGCAGCGGGGTTAAGCTTGAAATGGGGTTATCTGTTGTAATTTCAAATGCTTGTTAAGTGACCACCTATAGCAGGAGTCTCAGATCCGGCCCGCGGGCTGTGGATATACGTATCTGGTCCGCGGAGCCGGCCGGGAAATAGCAAAGGACTAGGCCGCCCCCACTCCCCGTTTTGGCTGGCCTAGTGCTGCAGGAAGCGTCCCCTCCTTCGATGCTGATTCGTCCCTTGAAGAAATCCACTTTGACACCCTTGACGTATAGTATAATTTCAATCCACTGATATGAATATTCTTGTACCGCTAGTTCTTCTCTTGTTTTTATTCTACATTCTCCTGGATCAAATTCTAATACATCACAGTAAACCAACCATTTGTGTTTGGTAATCACTTTTCTTCTATAAAATGCTTTCTGTACTGCGTGCTATAAAGGTAATTTCAGACACCATCTGTTCCATATTCTCAATATGGTACGTCTAATAAAATGATTTTTAAAATCTATAACCTCAGTTTTACCATACCATAGATACCCATGTCACCCAAATCTCAAATCAAATCCTTCCAACTCCAAAGGCCCCCTGTTTCTTAGCAACACCCATTCTTTCATCCAGACCAAACAGCAGGCTGCAAAATATAATTTCAGTTCCGGTAAGACAATCCCTTTTCCTTTTGCCTCTTGTAACACATATTTAATTCATGGTTTTCCCGTGCCATACAAATTTCTGCCATTGTTTAAATGATACATCAGATGTCAAAAATAGTATTGTCTGAAATAAAAATAGCATTCTAGGAAAGACATTCATCTTAATCACAGATATCCTCTTCAACAGTTACATTTGTGTTAATTTCTGAGCCCCAATTTGCTCTTTCCTTTATCTCTCTCTTGCAAAGAACTCAGTGTTCCTGTGTTTACCAGGTTTTGATCTCCATTGACCTGGAGAAACGCCATCCATTTTTTTGGGTAATTAGCCATCTTCTGTTCACTCCCAGGAGTCTTTTGATAAGTGATCCGGAGCTTTCTCCCTCACCTCCATTCTTTGGCCTTCTTTTCAACAACATGTTCTAACAATTTCATTTCACTAGAAGGATATTAAAACAGAAAGGGTTAAGGTCAGCATAAACTCCCTTTGGGCTTGTCCAGACAAGCTTCACCTCCCCTCAATTCATCAGAATGGGATAACAAATAGCAAGCTTTTGTTCTTTCCAGCCTGAACCCAGGGCTTTGAAGTCCACTGTTTATGTATATATATTTGATTGATTTGTATAATTACCATCTTGTAAATTGTGACTCTAGACAATTTGCACAGAATTTAGTTGCAGTGCAGTTCACAAAGCAGTGGAGTTACATGGACATACCATGGTGAGTGTGTGACTATCTATACCACTGCAGCTGGCCAGTTGTGACTTCTGGTTGGATTGTTATTAGTCTAAATGGGAAGTGACCGGGGCATTGGTGATTGTGAGCAGGCCTCTTAGCCAGGAGTGGGCATAACTGATACACAAAGTGAAGTGTCAGAACATGTTGGAGACTCATGTAAATAGGTTATGACTTTATTACTTTACGTACAGTCTACCCTTAATAAATGATTGTATACATTTGCTCTAAACCTGTTTTTCTACAGTCCTAGAAGCCTTAGGAAATACTTGAAAGAATTGGGTTTCTGCCAATTGCTGTTTTGAAGTGAAAACAACCATCTGCTGATTTAAAGCATAGTTCACTGGGCTACCATGGAAACCAAGCGTTAAATAGAAGCTAGCTATTTAAGTTTAGAGAAACAAAAGCCTTCGTGGAAAGACGACAACTTTTCAAAATCCCGAAATGCTAGTAAAATTATAATAGATTTTTGGCTGGATATGTCTATGGAGATTCTCAGTCATTCAGGTCACGGTTGTCACAGAGATACCGGTACGTTGTCAAAAGGCAATTGGACTTTCTTTGTTTTTCTGTGAAGATGTTTTGGTTCTCACCCGAGAAGCTTCTTCAGTTCAGATGGATATATGTTCCTGTTCAAAAAGAATAATGGTATATAATAATTCCTTGGTTGGTTGAAAATCAACCCGATAGGAATCACTTCTTCAGAAATGGAGGGAGGTTTGTGAATCTGGTTTAACCTTTTCAGACAACCAGTACTGATTATGCCTTAATTTTGAGTGCCCTAAGCCTTGCCTAGGACTAACAGAAGAGGAAGCTTGCCTATACAGATACAGTGAGGCAGAAGATTCATCTCCTATAGGTACATACACTTACCGGGTTGTAGTAAGGACCAATATTTTTCCTGGCTCATTGTTTCTAAAAGATTCTGAAATCCTACTCAGAGTCGACAACCACTTTCTATCCACTTACTTTGAACTGGGGCAAGCCTTGCTTGGAAGAAAAGGGTTGTTGGCTGTTGGTATGAATATTTGTGGGTTCTCTCCTTTATTATTAAATATAGCCTGTAAGTTTAAAGGACATAGATGTGGTGCTTTAGACCACTGACACTTTCAGATTTTCCTTGTCAGATTTTTTCCAGTTTAGAGAAAACATGGAGAAGAATCAAAATGCATATACTGTAAATAGTTAAATAAATTTGCAAGAAGAATGTTCATTAAAAAGCAGTGTATAATAATGAAACTGGCCAACTACAGTTGTAGCAACCATAAAAACACATACTCAATGGCCTGGTTTGCACATTGCACGAGGCCATAATATAGTACATTTTAGGTTTCATTTTCAATAAAGCATGCTTGAAATTAACCAGGGCATAGCATAATATATGAACCCAGCCAGTATACCAGTGATAATTAAACACACAGTTACACACCTTATCCTTGGATTCCAAAACAGATTTATTCCGGTAGGTTAGATTGAAAAATAAATTTAGTCCTGTTAACGTTTCAGAAGTGCCTCCTTTTTTTAATTTAGCACATCCAGTAGTTTTAGATAAGTATAAGGCATTTTTATGTATGAACTCAGAAGTCCTCCTTTACATAATGAACATCTCGTACTAAAATAAAAGGGCTACATCAGGATTAGGGTAATTAGGGACAAAATTGTGGAAAATGGGATCTCTTCCATCACTCCTGCCCTGACATGCCAGAAGAGGAAAGATATTGCTCTTAATTGTACCATTTTTCTGCCAGACATGGAAAAATGATAAATGAACCAACTTGTCTACCTTTATGTTTTATTTAATTTGTAGTCATAGTACACTCAAGAAGTTACACATGACAGATTATCTGTTTGAAACAATAAACAGTTTTGTCAAAAAAAGCTGAGTTCTGGCTAATGCAGAAATACATCGTTTCTGTTTCTCCTTGGTTTCTCCTTATAGCATCTATTCAAGCCAGCTAGTAGTTCTTATCTTTTTCCTTGAAAAATAATAGGTGTGATATATATAAAAGATCTGAAATCTTAGTGCAAACTTTCAGTATTTTTGAAAAGGCAGGTTTTGATGTATGAGCACATGAGAGATGCCCAGAAAATGCAGTGCTCAATAGCTGCGGTCAGAATAGACACAGTTTGAAATTACAGTTGTCTGAATATATTCTTTTCCTTTTTTTCCCTTGCGTAATATGCATTCTTAGCTTCATGATTACTGCGTGCTTTCGTTCAATTAAAATGTTTTTCTTTATCTATAGGTTGGTCTTTGGAATGCTCTATCCTGCTTATTATTCCTACAAAGCTGTAAAAACAAAAAACGTCAAGGAATACGTGAGTACTTAATTTCAATACTTTTTTTCGGTATTAACTTTTATTCACGTTTTGAGAGTGTATACTCGCAATAATACGGATTTTAATTTGTCAAGAGAAATTAATTGTGGCAATTTATGATACACTGAAATCATATTTCATGTTTAAGTGAGGGGTTGCTAGCGCACGGTTTAATTTTTAAATTTGATGATAAATTGAGCAGTAATGTGAGGAACAGGCGTTTTCCAAACAGGGCCCCTCCCTCTTTGCTACCTCCCGACTCTTTCTGAAGCATATTTTCTCCTTGCCACCTTCACAGTGATTGTGCGAAGGACATGGCTGAATTGGAGAGGCTAGATGCGGTGGCAACTTTGGCGGGAGTTCAGGCAAGGAAAGAAAGCACAGGCTGCCCATAAAACTCTGCCTTAATGTGGAAGGTCACCAGCCGCTTCTTCAAGATAAGCTTCCAAAAAGCACCCAAAATACCTTCTCCAAAGTTTTGGAAAATGGTTCCCATTCACAAAAAAAGCATATATTCAAGGAATTTATGAAAAATGTAGGCATATGAAAAAGTCACGATAGAAATAACCTGGTGTACTGTGAATGTATTGAGAAGGTATTGTCAGATACTGTGAAAGTGTTGTTTCAGGTTGTTTCATAGAAGTCAGGTTCTTTGGAGCGAAGTGATATTTCTGATGCGTCGGCTACTCTTGGATGTCCGTTAAGCCAGCTTGCTGCGGAGTGTAGCTGTCTCACTCTAGCCACAAATCCTTCAGGGAGAAAGGAATTTTCTTTGCTTTTCAGCTCTGTGGGCAATGAAGCTAAGGTTGCTCTCTGCATTTGGGAAAAGCTTTCCGCCACCACTTCCCCAAGAATCGAGTCAGCCCGTCCCTTTTCCCAAAGGGCCCCCCAGATTTGAGAGGAGACGGGCTCATTCATCCCACAATCACAGGTTACTCACAAGCACACAGACTGGTGTTCTGGGGGTCTGGCTGAGTGAGCCACACCCTGGCATTTTTAAGAAAGTGCTGATGTCCATAAGGCAACCTCGCCCCATCCAGGCCCTTAGCCTACAAAAGTGTGGGTGAGTGTGAAGGAGAAAAAGAGGAAGACAACAAAACAGGCTAGGAAGTGAGAAGTGATGCACAATTAATCTGTCATCTGTCGGGACCACCAGCGGTGGGAAGCAACCCTTGGGCTGAAGCTCAACAGCAACCAGAGAAGGAGCAATCCCACCCAGGGTTGCAGCACCTAATCTGAACAGTTGCAATAACCTTTGGAGGGAGCCAAAGGTTGTAGGCCACTTTACAGTTTTTAATAATTAATTACTATAATATCTATCCCTCTATCTATCCTTCTGTTAATGCATCCTGGTGCCAAACATCAACTTCCAAACTCTTCAAGAAAAAGATATATTTACAATTGATTAATTCCTTGTAACATTTGTACAGATTAGACAGGAATCCAGCACATGAGAAAAACAGATTCCTTTATGTTCTTAAACTCCAGTCAGGACCAAGGTTGATGATAAGATATCCGATTGGGTAGATAGAGCGCTCTTCATTTTAGCTGCACCATTCTTTTTATGTAGTATCCATAATTATCTGGATCAGGGGTGTCAAACTCTGTTTCATTGAGGGCAATTTTCTACTTCAAGGCTTTTAAAAATGGGTGTGCAAGGAACCAAGTAAGCATTATCTGGATGCATCCTTTGTTCTCCATTTATTGTATCAAAGCTTATCCTAAGAGAGGGAAGGAAACCAAGAATGTAAGGCACATGTGCCAGTCAAGATGACCAAGTTCATATCTATTATAAACCATAAACTATAATTTCCTTCCTACCTATTTGTTTCTTTTGTATGTAAACCCTACTCGCTGCTTGAGAAATATATAATCAGCTGAAATTGCATAGTATTTTAATGTAATTTGTCTCATACCTGTTTAAATTCTCATTTTGAGCTGAAAAGAAAGAACTGCATGACTGAACTTTGTTTTCCTTACTTGGCTTAACATCGCAACATCTGCTATGCAGAGATAATGTATTTGGACTTCAGTATGCTGCTTGTGTCATTGGTTGTGCGTACTTTGTGACTACATAGTGTTCTTTCAGACTGCTGACTTAGGCAACAGTCAAGTATCTAAATATCAGAGAACCTTATATAACAACACTTCCATTTCTTAAGTTTTTACAATTTAATATATATTGCAGATTTTCTTTTCAAAATGTATATTCATTTGCATGGTTACCCATCTCACCAATGCAACTGGGCAGCTAACAAGAATTAAAATACAAGATAGATACAAAATATATTTTTTAAAAAGTGAAACATACTTCAAGTAGACTAGACTAATTTATTTCATTAAGGTCATTTGAAACTGTCACAGGTATGTAACTTTCAGTTTTACAGTAGTTCCTTCCTATTCTTCAGCCAAAGTTTATAGGACAAAGAAATTGAAGAAACAAATAATTTGTATTTTACTAAATTACAAGTTACATTGACTCTTCCATTTTAAAACAAAACAATCTTCACTTTTGTGAAAAAAATGCCCATAACCAAAAACCTTATTTCTAAATACACTCTAGAAGTTTTAATTCAATAAATAGAACTCCATGGGGTTATACATGCAAGTGCCAGAAACCACGAAGTTCAACTTTAAAGTTGAACTGCCTTTTCTCTCTCTCCTTTTTCCTACACCTCCTTCCTTGGCATTGCTTATGCTCATTCTGTGAAGGTTCATATGAAGGTCAGTTTTTAAGGTAAGACAATCCTTCAGAATAGTTGTTTTAGCTGGCACCATACACTAATCTGGCTATTCATTGAGGCTGAAAATACAATACAACCCTCTGGGATTAATCTAACATTTCATCACATGCTTGACTTTCTGTTCAATCTTATTGTTTCAAGTCTGAAAAATTTTAAGAACAGGGTGAATGAATTTATTCCCAAACAATATGCAGATTTCTCAAAAAATACTATATCATGAATTTGTTTATATGGCAAAAGATTTAAATACATTTCACAGAATAATTTTGGGTCTATAAATAAATTGACTTTTCAGTTACATATTGCTAAATAAAACATAATAATTGCTTCAAATTCACCCCATACAATTAAATATTAAGCTTTCATTAACTAATCTATTCAATAAGTAATATTGTGCAGCTTTTAAGATTTAATGCCCCTAAATTCAGATTCCATATCTGATATTTTTCTGTTCGTTTCTTAATCTGGTGGTATACTATATACTTAATGACGAAGCGTACTTCTGATTAGGAAAACGATGAATTGCTGTTGCATGTTTTGGAAGCAGGATCATGGAGTTACTTATATTTGGGTGTTTGCTGTTGTTTCAGTTTTATAATTTCAAATACCGGTAGCTTTCTCCCATTTTTAAAAAAAGAAAAATAGTAATATTTTAAAGTTTGTCAGTGTGTGAACTATTTGGGAGAAGTCTGACATGATCTATTCTCCCTCCATGTTCTGCTTTTGAAAGGGTGGTTTGACTGTCTCTGGAAGTAAATCGTCTGACTGAGAAGCCATTTGGGGTGTTCTTGGCATGGCAGTCCAGGTCAAACAGGTATCCCAGGCAAGCCATCCTCAGATCACTTTAAGCCACCTTTGGAGGAGCTGCTTTTGTGAACCTTTCCGAGAACACCATGATCTATTACGGTAGATGAGATTCAGTGTATTCCAGAGATGTCGAATGAGGTTGTTCTTGAATCACGGAGGGGTTTGTTTTTGCCTTTAATTAGCTCAATTAATTATGCTTATCTCTGTGAATAAGACCCTGCATTTCAGCCTGCAAGGTTTATTGCAGAAAGGATGTGTGGGCGAGAATAGATGTCCCTAAGCTGGCTGTTCTTTTTTCTCCCAGTCCTGTCTGTGCTGCTGTTTCTTTTCCCTTTCCTGTTCTGAACATCTATCAATTTCATAGCACAATAATTTATAGAAAATAAGTGAAAACCAGTTTCCCTGAGAAAACTGACGGCTGGGTTTGTCCAGTCAGAGATTCTAATAACTTCCTAGCAATTCTTGTTTTTTAATCTGTTGTGTGTCTTTCTTTATGGGATTTGGAAAGCCTTCGTTCCATTAGGGGCTCCACTCCATCTTTTGAAGCTTCTTAGCATTGGGATGGGGGCTCACCACTGTAAGATGGTGTGGGGGGCACCTAGACTGATCCCATAGGGTGAAAGGCTGGAGGTTTCAATCTCCTTGAATGGTGTTTGTCAATCTGAGCTATTTTAAGATGCGTGGACTTTGACTTCCAGAATTCCCTACCCAGCCATGCTTAACCACACATCTTAAAGTAGCCAGAGTTGAGCAATACCATCCTAGACGTTCTCTGGGTCTGTAGAGCATTGTGCCTCTTAGCATACGGTTTGGTAAGTCCTGCTACCATCACTTACCTTCTAGGAAATGTAATGAGAGAGATTATTTCTGTTAACCCTACCGTACGAATCTCCACAATCCATCATGGCCTTGCAGTATTGGAAAATAAGAGAGAGAGAAAAAAGTGATATAAAATGAAACAAATTCTACAGTTACACTTGTTAGAATTGTAGAGTGAAGTGTACACTAGGCAATTCTCTCCTTTGGATTGATCTCACAAGCCATAAAGGACGTTGTTTTTTAAATAGTCACGTGTAAAGCCTTCAATGTTGGAACTAAAACTTAAGTTTCAATTTCAATTTCATTTTCAAATTTATTGGTCACATACACAGTCATACATGGTACGATATGCAGTGAAATGCTT
>JANHFJ010009122.1:0-10948 GCA_032468195.1 Cerberus rynchops
AGAACCAGACCTAAAGGAATGAAAACAAGATAACAATTCCGAGTTGCCATTACCAACTCCCCCTTCGCCCTCTCAGCTACCTTGCAACAAAAATAAGGAAAAATGTGTCAAATCTGAAAGGCCCCAAATAATACTGTAGACAATGGCTAATATTCTTCAGCAGAAATTCACCCCAGTTAAAAATGTCCTTTTAGATTCTGACACATAGGTCATTATGTGATAACGACATATGAGACTAAAGAAAGATTGAGATTATGAAGGTGCACCTTCATACCAATGAAATTGCTTGTTCCACATCTGTGTAAACTTAAATTGGTTCTTAAAAAACTGTCTTTATTCTCTTTTTTATGCCATCCTAGATGTTTCTAGTGATTTCAGAAAAATCCAATGTGAAATTATTCAATTATTTCCCAAAGATAATCATTTTGAAGATGGACCAAATTTAAAATCCATTGCAGAATAGTCATGACAGGTCTGTTATAAATTACCTCTGAGGTTCTGCCCTCAAAAGTGACCTATTCTTGTTTAAAAATAAATAATGTAGTGCCTATAATAGAACATTTAGTCAGAGAATTCAACTTTTATCTACTCCACTGCATCCACTTTCAAATTCTAGGAAAGTATGGGCTTGCCTAAAAATATCTTTTGAAAGTATTATTCTAATACTTTTGATATTAATTAAAATATTACTGAAATGTTTCAACACTTTAAAATGAGATCATCTGTGTTTGATGTGATTTGGTATACATTTTTATACAGCTTTGCACTGTGAAGTAAATAGGTAGACAAATGATTATTTAAAAAATTTGAACTCTACAAGTCATCATTTTTTCCCACGTGTCCTATTTTCTGGGGATTTCTACATTACAGTTTTCTGTATCATGATTCCTCACAAAAAACAAGGATCAATTATCCTGGATCCCTATGTTAACTTCAGAATGGTCTTATTTTCATAGGGTTCAATAATTATGGTGATCTTTAGTGAACAATCCCATTTTCCCTGAGGACTGCTGTTCCTATTCTTTCCAAATCATCAAGGCATCCTCCAAAGGCTTGCAACTTTGATAATTATATGTAATGTTCCACTTAACAGTCACGCTCACGACAGATGTCTCAAGCTATGTGGAACCAGATGCATAGCTACCCAGTCACAGCATATTCCCTGATCAATTTTAGATACTTTTAAAGTGATAAAGAAGCTTCAATGATATGAAGCATAAGTCAAAGATTTGGTTTTAGAAGAGACCTAAACAACACACACACACAGAGTGTTAGAGTAGCTTGGCAACCCCAATTTTATTGATTATATCCATGACACAGGCCATGATTTAAACATCCTTATCCTGCTCTTTTTTGTACTGCAAAACACCAGCTGACAGCAAAACAGGTGAGTAATGATAATGAGTAGGACAAATTATACTGGCAGTTTTTTCCCTTGCCATAGCAAGGAGAAAATTCCATGTAGGATTAGTATAACCCATGTTGTAGTTCTACTGGTGCAAAGAGTGGAACAAATAAGATTTATTGATTTGCAGCCTTTATTTAATTGCTCTTTTTGTGTAACTTAGTCCTGCATTTCAAAGAAATCAGGTTTTCTACTTGCTTTTCAGAATGAAACATTGGACCACATTGCAGAAGAACAAGCATGTGGAAATCCACCAGTTTTTCTTATGGAAATCACTTTTGTACTTCCCATTTGTGAGGTGTGGCTAGAGAAAAGACATGTCAAGGCAATGGGTGGGGACACAGATCAATAACAAAGTACATGCTTTATAATCCCACAATCAACCTCCAGCGATTCCAACAATGCCTCCTTGAAATACCGAAAAGATGCTGCTCATAGAACAGTATGGTCTTTTTAAATTCTATTCCCCAGTTCAAAAATGGCTTACTGTTTGAGCAAGTTTATTAGACGGTAGACATTGCTGCTGTGGAAGAGACCATTTTTGAAGTAGTCCTAATGGGTTAAGGGTGTGTGTGCGCGCAAATCAAGCCAGAGATATTCCAAGGCAGTAACAGGTGCTTTTCTTTACCCTTCTGTTTCAACATGTGTACAAATGCCCACCTATTCAGCCCTCCAGACACCATGGCTAATTCTCTTCCAGCTGGTTTGGGTTGTGGGTGAGAGGCTCTACGACTTGGCTTGTAGATGTCAATCTGGTTTCTGTAGAGATGGGCCAGACTGAGGAGATCTATTGGCTGCTGGCTTTGTAAATTTCATTCAGTTTGGTCCAATAGCAGAAGGAGAGAGACTGGTACAGCCTGGACCCTCTCCCTGCTCAATCTCGCTTCTCCTAGCCGAGTAGTCTCTCGCGCGCTCTCCCTCCCTCCTCTCTACCGCTGTTTCCCTGCATCGGCGATCCGAGCTCTTTACTCAGAGACCCAACTCGCCTGTTCCCCGCGCGGCTTGTGCTGAATTTTCTCCTTTAAATATAGGTCATTGGCAGCGAGGAGCAACGGGTTATTTCAAGCCTAGTGTGGAGGCCAGGTTTTGCGGGGTGCGTGTTGTTGTTTGTTTGATCGCTGCTTCCCCCCCCCCCCACTTCCCTGCTTCCGAGGGGGCTGTTGCATTCCTCCGGACGAGAACGACCCCACGGGTTGGATTTCACGGACACGAAAAGGGGATGGGTGGGGGGCAGAGACGCCGAACTCCGCTCATTCCAGAGGCGTGAGATTCTGACCAAATTTATTTCGCCGGGAAGAAATCCGCTGGAAGGTCCTGTACCGTCTAGAGCAGCAGTTCTTTCGGTAAAGGTAGGTGCGTCTGTAAGTCTTTTCTTTCTCTTTCCCTTGTTTTCGGCCGATACTTCATAGAGGTACTGCTTTACTGCAGTCATTTTTGCGCCCACCCCCCACCCCCGCTTCTCGCCGCTTTGCCACCTTCGTATTGGGGGGAGGAAAGGGCAAAGACTTTCTCTTTTCTTTTCTTCTCCTCTTCTCTCGCCCTCCTCTTCTTAGTACCACCACCACCATCATTAGAGGATTTTACCCACCCACCTATCCCCACACACACCGCCGTCGCTTTGTACGCACAAGCTCACAATCGCTCACAGTTGGCATTTACACATACTGGATCCTTATTTGGAAGGTGGCACTTTGCTGCAGTCAGCTCCTTGGCGAAGCTTGGGGCTCCATGTGAGATGTTTACAAAGTAGTTCTGCCTCTCGGAGAAATAAAGCCAGTGCAAAGGGGTGGGTGGATTGATATCTGCAGTACGGAGGACAGAGAGAGAGAGAGAGAGAAAGAGTGGGTGGGGGGAAGATCCGCTGCTTCACGGAGATTATGCAGGGAAGCTGGACCTCAGGGGTTGTTCTTGGGAACCGAACGGGAATGGAGGTGGGGAGAAATGCAAAACAGGCGGCCGGAGCGTTGCTTTAGCCCTCCCCCGCTAGAATGGGGAGGGATTAGGGGCTCTCTGGAACCATTAAGTGGGTCCTCCGCCTCCTCATCTCCGGAGGCTGCTTGTTCTTTTTCTTTTTAATAGATGAGAAAACACGTGACTTACGGACTGGCATTCGGGGTGGGTTTTCTCCTTATTTATTACTTGTTTATCTGAAAAGAAGCTGAATTAAATGGGAAGAACGGAAATAGCTTTGAAAAAGGGAGCGGGAAGGAAGCTAGTGCGTCTTTGCGGAGGTGGAGGGGGGGGGACAATAGGATTGATAGATCCCCCGTATGCCCAGAAATGGGTCTTTCTCCGTTTGAATTCTCTGTGGTGGGGAGGAGAAGGGGGAAGAAGAAAACTCCGCTTTGGGCTGGAATGGTTAATCAACGTTGCTAAGGTTCGGCTCGACTCTCCAGTGGAAAGTTAGCAAACCTAGAACTAAGACTCGAGTGATCGAACCGCCTGCCTTTAATGTCCGACATCAGGGCTGCTTCTATCCTTTTCATCCACCTCTTCCTTTCACTGCACTGCAGCTACCTTCCTTCTCTTATGCACCCCTCCCTTTTGGTCTGCAGGGCATTGTGAATGATGAACTGTCCCTTCTGCAGCCACCCATGAACGGGGTCATAAGATCGGCAGTCTAACATGTTAGTTTCCTCCCCTCTCACCCTTTGCAAAAATGCCATCTTGCCCTTAGCCCCTTTTCCAGCTTCTGAGGCCTAGGAGGATGTTTAAGGAAAGCACAATCCTAATTGGGGGATGGGGGGGGGTGAGAGAAAGAGAGATGGTTTCATCTCCTTTCCCCACCCCCAAATCACTGCAGGGGCTTGAAAGTTCCAGATGCTGCCAGGTCTCCAGTACAGGCTGCTAACTCTTTGGCACTCAGATGTTATGGAAAGATTGAACAGCTGCATCTGTCTTGTGCCTCACACCATACCAGATCCAACTTGTCAGGTAAAATTATCTAGCTTTTTCAGTGATGGACAGTATTCTTTATCCTTCACCAATGTCCAAATGCTCAATTTCAGTGTTTCCACTTTACAAAATGCCTCCTCCCCAAGTTGCTTTTCCATTTACTTAACCACAATTTGCAACCATTTCCCTAGTAATCACAGCTATCAATGTTGAAGCTATGGCCCAAGGATAAAGTCAATTGAACCTTGCTCCCTAGTCCATAAGTACCCTTTTATCACAATAGTTATGGCCCTGCTTGCTAGACTTTGCCTGAATTTTAACCTGAGCTAGCTGCAAGATGTCTGAAAGTTAATATTTTAGGCTTTGTATAGGAGATTAAGCAATATTATGAAAATATGAGGTAAAAATTCTTCTGATTTCTGGTTCTTACCATTCTAATGTTGAGTTGCTGCTCAGTTGCTAGGTCACCTACTAGATACGTTCTTTCTTGGATTTTGTTTTGCTAGATAGATTTTTGGACTGCTGGGAGTATGTTCAGTGCCTGGTTAATTTTAACTTTCAATATTTAGGGTTGGAGAAGTTAGGTATTTCAATAAAAGGCCCCATTAATTGTCTGACTTGTAGGCATGTCTAAGTTTCTGAGAGTCTACATGAGATACCTTTTGTCTTCTCAGGTACTGTGGACATCTATGTATAGTGTGTGGTGTATGTGTATGAAATACTATGTAGAAAAACAGGAAAATACTATATATAATACAAACTTTTCTACTTTGGGGTGAGGGGAGGTGATGGGATAAATCAGGTGTTCTTTCAAGAAAATTCCACAAGGTGGTAGTGTGGATACTTCTTAATGGTGTGCATTTTATTTATTTTGGGGGGGAGATTTTGTCAATTGCTTGAATGTTTTTTCCTCTCATTTCTTCTTGTATCTTAAAAGACCCATTGTATGTCTGTTCTGCAAATGACAATAGCAGGATTGTTTTGCAAATTGTGGTATATGGCCTGCTTTCCTACCCATCAGTTATGTCTTCTTGGGAGTTAGGAGGCCTTCTGAGATTTCAAAGTTCATGTATGAGAATTGCAGGAAGTGTAGGATTTGGTTTGCTTGGAACAAGATATAACAATTATGTCAATAAATATGCAGCAGAATGAAGAAAAGAGAACCGTGCTTTGTTATAGTGTACATCCACAGATAAGACTGAACTATAGGTCTAATAATGAGAGACAAAAATTGATGTATCTATTGAATCCATTACACTGGCTGTTTTTGATCAAATTCATATTTCATTCTGTGTTATTGACAGGATTGCAGTAAACTAACTTATTTGGAGTTTATATAAATAAATCAATTGATAAAACATTGTCAAGAAGATGATATTGCTGAAAATACTATTATGAGTAAGAGAAGAAGGAAAGGTGTTTCTGAAATAAGGGAATCTTTTGAACTTGTACATTTAAGGTGGGGCATATATATGTGGGAAGGTAGAGAAGGTAAAGCTTTAAAAGATCACATTTGATGGCTTTAAAAATCACATTTGGTGGCAAAACTGTCATGTGAAAATTGCTTCTTTCCTATAATTTTCAGGAGTCCATTTACTAAAAATTTGAAATTCAGATTTATAGAAGGCAGAAATATATTTCACGAAATGGGTACAAACTACTCTCTTGGAATACCAAGAGCAGAATATGGTAGATTGTATCATTCATTTTTATATCATTGTAATATTGTTTCTATCCATTTATGCTGCTCCCTGTGTCTGTGTGTGTGTGTGTTCACCATCATGGTTATTCTGGAAGAAAAATGTACATTTTTAATTAGAATTGTATGAGATTCTTATACAAGAGTTGCATGCTTTATGTGGCAGTAATTGCATCAGCACAAGTAATTTGGCAATACAACAACACAAATAGCAATACAAGAATACAAATAGCAATAAGTACAATCTTATGCTTGATAAAAATCATCCAGCAAACAATGTTTTTGTTTTTAAATTTTATTTAATGGATCATGATTGTATGAGGTACTATTGTTTCATGTTTCTTCTCTCCCAAAAATATTTGTTATTTTGTAGTTAAAATACAATATAGTTCAAGGATAATAGTGTATCTCCAAAAGGAAAGTTAGCACTTCATTTAATTGTAAATAGCTCCATATATTGAATTTGGTCAGAATTTCAGTTCCTAAATGACCTGTGTAAGTTAAATGCTTTATTCTTATTAGTAATATAAAACTGAAATAATGTAAATTAAAATTAATAAATTAAGGTCATTATTTCTGCATAATTGTGACCTCTTGTTTTATTATCACCTGAAATAAACCGCCGGATCATTATTTTGCTTTAGCACAAAATGGAAAAGATCAATAGGACTATAGTAATATTTTATTGGCTGGCTTCATGATGAAGGGTTTCTCAAAAAAGGAATCTTAAAATGTGCATAGACAGTTCACATTCAGCTGTGGATCAGAAGGAAATACTGTTTGAATCCTCTTCAGGATAGGATTTATTTTTTCACATTACCTTTTGCTATAGAAGTACAGTGCCTGATTCTGATGGGTTCTCAACAGAATGACCACAGTAAAAGAAGAATGTTTTTGATTAGTTGAATTGTTATTGTGTGGAATACAGTCACCCGTGTGGGACAATATCTTTGTCTTCGAGCCATTATATGGTAAGGGAGGAAGGACGGATTAATGCAAGCCAGATACATTTCTCATATCTGCTTCACGTTAATTAAATACATTTAAAAAACAATAAGAAAACATAATATTAGAAAGGTGGGTCTTAAACATAGAGCTTACATCAAACCATTCAAATCCACAATGAAATTTAAATTCAGACTAAAGCTTTCTTCTGTCACTATGCAACTCAGGTGTATACAAGCTCTGTAAAGCACTGATATTATAAGCCATTTTGATATCTGTATCTGAGAGGGCCTTGCAGTCTGCCTTCCAACCTTTTGATGAGCCTTATTCTGTTTGCTTTGGTAGTCCCCTGTCTGAATTGCAATAGAAAAAAGCTTGTTGTCTGATGGAAATGAGATTTCATTGGCAGTTCTCCTGGAAATAATAGATAAGGAAAAACTACTCAATATATTTAAAGAAGAAGATGAAAAAGAAGAGAAATTAAGCCAGAGAGGTAGAAATGACAGCTGGGAGAAACTATTTAAAAGAAAGCATTCATTGTTAAATGTGAAACTTCAGTTTACATTTTGGAAACTATTAGGAGCAAGAATCCTTGATTACCCAAAGCTTTTAAAGTCTTGCTGCATAACAGCCTAGCTGAAGGAAATGTAATAGTAAAAGTGATGACTTACCTATAGCCATGCAGTGTCCTGAATAAAGCATTCTTAACTCCAGTGCTTTGTTAAATTACACATATAAAATAATAAACAGCACAGTTTTTTTTAAAGTTTATTTTTTAAACAAACATACAAAAACATACAAAACATAAAAACATATAAGCCTAAAAAACATCATCCAATTCTATGCTTACAATGTGTCAGTTGGTTACAAAAGAAATTTTTTGTGCCATTCTTTCATAGTCTTCACTTGTAATTATATTATATTATATATTATCATTTTGCTTATCTTAATATACATTCATATCTCACCAATTTATTAATATTCTTTTGACTAATCTATTATTCCGTCATTTTTATATGAGATAATTTTCAATATTTAAAATTCCATGTTCAACCAATGGTTATATATTTTTATATTTACAATCTATATCCTTATATTAATCTTATTTATAAGAAAAAATTAACATTTATTTCAATAACTATATCTTTTCATCTAACCACTAGTTAAATAAATCCCATACTCTGTAAAATTGTTTATCCTCTTGGGATATCCTCTGTTTAGCCGTTTTGCCAGACCCTAATATAAATTTGGCATTGGATCAGACTAAAGACACCCCTCCCTGTAGAGCAAGGTTTCATTGTCTGTACTCCAGAAAATCACCTTGTGATATTTAACTCACTGCAGTGGGCCTAACCTACTTAAAGTTAGTGACATAGAAATCTGATTCCCAAAATAATATTGTGGTACCAAATTGTCCTAAGTCATCACTAACTTCTCTTTCCCTGATATGAGACAGGGAAAGCAAAGTGCATCTTCGATTTCCGAGAATGCCTCTTTGCCCTACCAGCTTTATAAAAAAAATTAAAAGGCATTCCATCCCAAAGTCTGTCTGGAAAAAGGACAAAAGCAAGCAGGGATTAGGAGGGAATGTCTCTTCTGGAAGAAGACTTGTTATATACCGTAATCTTATGGTAAACAGTTCTTTTTCCAGGGCAGATATTTTGTATATAAGCAAGCCTCATTGATCAGCCTTTTTGCGAATGCCTTCACAACTTCCTTTTTACAACCCAGTTAATTCAGGATAGAGTAGGTGACTGAATGGAGCTGAGCGTTTACTGGCTGGATGCCCTTCCTGATGCCATGTGCAGTTCACAGCAGGTATTTTTTCTTTGCACCCTAGGAGAGAAACATCTGTTGCTTCCTAGGATTGAACTCTCAACCTTCTGAGTGAGAGGCAAGCACCTTCACCACTATATCACGCTGCTATTGCAAGAGCCCCCACAGCACCTGAAAATACCAAATGAGTTCATTAATCCAAAAAGTCTGGCTTAAATGAACAAATCACTCAATTACTTAGGCATTTTCTCAGATTCTTGCATCAATTCTTGGTTGCTGTGATTAGGCAATTGCCTAATTCTCTAATGAAGCAATTAAAATTTGCCCCTACTTCCAGTGAAGGAGGATTTCTTGACTTTGCCTTGGCTTTGATGCTATATGTTATGTGATCCTATAAATATCTGATTTTCTTCTAAAAATTAAAAAATATTTAACCAGGCTGTCTCTGACATTAGGAATTGCTTCTATTTAGCATTTTTTAAAGACATAGTTTTCTCCCTGACCGGAGAGATTCCAATGATACATCAAGCTGGTTCCCAGCTGCTTTGCAATTCATTTTCAAGCAACATGCCACTGACACTTAAGTAGCGCAATCATCATTTTACAGTCTCTCAAAATGCACCAGTTACACTTGGCTGGCCAGCCACCTGGGTCTGATGGGAAGAAAGCAATTCACCATCAAGCATAAACCAGGAAAGGAGAATTGGGAAGGCAAGCAACACAATATTGAAAGGAAGGCCAACAAGAAATAATTTCTAGCATTTCATTTTTTAATTCTAGTTAAAAAAGCATAGTTGACAAGCACCCGAATTTTGATCACATGACCATGACGACTGCACAACCATAAGCGCAAGAACTAGCTGTAAATCACTTTGTGTAGTGCCATTGTAACTTGGAATGGTTGTTAAACAAATGGCTGTAAATTGAAGACTACCTGCTGTAGGATATGTTCCTATGTTGGATATGAACCGGCTCCTAGTGATTCAAATGTAAAGAAGAGGTTCAACTAAGACAAATTTCACTGCAGAACAAAACCCAGATTTTCTACATCATTTACCTCCCAATCAAAGTCACAGTATTGTAAGAGACTGATCACCGGAACTAGTCCTTAGTCCTTTATTTCTCAACCTTGCAATCTTCAAAATGTATGGTCTTCAATTCCCAGAATTTTCCAGCCAGCATAGAACTGAAGTGAAACTGAAGTCCACACATCTTAAAGTTGCCAAGATTGAGAATTTCCGGATCATCATATTTCATTCAGAATGCTTGTCATCCCATTTCCAATTTAATCTGTATTTTTTTTAAATAAAAAAGAGTGACAGAACATTTACTTATGCATTTTCCTAAAAAAATATTCACAGGCTAGATCAGTTCTGATTCCTTCAAAATGCAGACCAAGCAAGGTCTCTCAGCATCTTTACCCACAATAAAGAAAAAACAAGGATGGGAGGACTATCACCCTGACTCTAACTTAAACATTCTTTGTCAAGTCATTTTACTGCTGCTAAAACAATATAGGCCTTTATTACAAGTTATATAAAGCTTTATAAGCAAAAGAGAATCATACATAGGGATTAAGTAAACAGTAATACAAAGAACTTCCATAGAAATCCAAACTTTTATTTGCTGGGAAAAAAAGAGACAAAATTTGACATATCTTTGCAACCAAATCAAAGGACTGGGCATAATCCTACAGCATTAATATGAGGCTGCAAAACCCAATAGAACTCTTTTCTCTTTCACTTACCCTTTCCTTTTAAAAGGCCCCACAAGAACAGATTTAAGCCCCACTCATTCTTCTGCAGATACAGTCCCACCAAAAAACAAACACAAAACTAGCCCTTAATGAAGTATGAATTTTGGGGGGGCATTAAAATCGTGAAGGGAATCTAGGAAGGAAATCTTGGATCTAGCAGAAGAAAGCTTTTCTGCTATAGAGAAGCAAGTTTCAAGATATCAAGAAAAATCCATGGTAATTCTATGACTTTCCAAAAATGTGGGCTGTGTAAGGGTACAGCATCCAAAGTGGCAAGACTCCTCTGCAAAATAATGAAAAAAACCAACCATGCATCCTAATTTTACAAAAGATGCTATCAAGAGCAATTAAAATAAGTAATAATCTTTCCTTGATTACTAAATCCAAATTGTTTAATGCAAACTCTATAATTATTAGGCCAAGTAAGAGTGTATAAAGGCTACCTCTCTAGTTTAAAAAAAAGATTATTTAC
>JANHFJ010009123.1:0-15642 GCA_032468195.1 Cerberus rynchops
TTTGGGGATGGGTAGAGGGGAGAAATGTTTGTTAAAAATTTTTTAAAAAACTTTTAATAAAAAAAAAAAACTTAACATAACTTTGCACAAAATCAGGCCATGCAATAAATTATAGGTTCATCCTAAATTACCCCAATCTTTTCTTCTGCTTCTTTTTTTGTGTTCTATGGAAGGTTTATTTTAATGGGCAAAAACACATTATATCAAACATGATTTATATGAAGCAATATTGCCCTTACAATGAGCTGTCACATTTCAAGCAGATCAAAGGTGGTCTATGAAAGCAGGAACATGCTCTCCGGCTATGTTAATTCCAAAGTGATTCTTTTCCTTCCTTCCATCACTCATCAGAATATGCATGCTTATAACAGCCCTGTCTGGGGGGGGTGGGGAAGGCTCCTTCTTTGTCAACATCAAAGCCCTTGTCCTGCAACTTCCAAGGAGTCACTTCTTGTATTTTAATCTTCAAAAATAATAATGATGATGATAATGATAATTATCCTATTCATGGATTTAGAAATAACTTAAGAGGCCATTACTCTCTTTCCATCTATTTCCAAAGTATTTTTCCTAGAGACATGAAGGAGGAAATGGATAATGCAGTGTCAATACTTTTTTTACATAGGGTGCAGAAACAGAGGTGAAGGATATTTACCTGAACCATTCATTAGCCTTTCATACTTTTAAGTCAGTGTTTTGCAATATAAGGACACATTGATCAGCTGATCTTCTTCCTAACAATTCCCTCATCATCTTTCTCATGATCTCTTCCAACTACATTTTTGCTTGCTACTTAAGTCTTATTAGAAAGCATAAGAGCAATGAGAAAAAGGAGAGAAGCAATTTCTATTCTTGTTTTGTTATATTCTGCAGCTCTTTAATATCGTCTGCTTTTCTGTTCAATAATACAAAACAGCTGAGAAAAACATGTGACTACTACAACACTACAGTTTTAAATCAATAGGAATATTTCACAGACAACATATATTCAGCAATGTTTCTATGTGTGTGTGAGAATAGACTTAATGAAGATGTATTCATACATTATCAAACAAGGTAATTTGGTTTGTTCAGTTTTGGCTTAGTCAGTGTGTAGCATGACCCAGATTTGTTCATCCGGAAATCATGTGCAGTATGTGTTAATCAAGTAATTTGTGGCTAATTCAAAAAACTATGATGAAGCATTTAGTGATATGTCTGGTTTATATGATACAGATAATATAAAATCAGACACATCACTAGAAGCCAAATTCATAAAACTACATCTGATTTACTTTGGCCATGTCATATAGGCAAATTCATTGGAGAAGTCAATGATGCTAGGAATGATTAGTGGAACAAGAAAAAGGGCAAGCAAAGTACATGCTGGCTTGATAACATAAAAACTGATACAAAGATGAACATCCAATAACTGAAAGAAGCTTTCCTTGACTGATACAACATGGAACATCTGCCCCACAAGGCCCATAAAATCACTAAGTGTCAGACACGACTGAATGGTTAAATCAAAAAACTGATTAAGCAAACTAGCTTTCTCCAAAACTAGTGTCTTCAAGATGTATTTGGACTAATATTTAATATTTGGACTATTTTCAGAAATTCCAACCAATTTGGCCAACAAATGTAAGTGCAGAGCATTTGAAGAAACAGCAGCTCACTAAACAAATTGGGAAACAGAGGAAATTGGTTTACACAAAAGGGGTGAAAAAGGAAAGTGTTCCTCGAAAAACAACAACAACCATAACCATGTTCAGACAAAAGTTCTATAATCATTCAGCATAGCAGGCATAGAACACAAAGTGAGGTTTTCCCCCCTTCCCAGTCCATCTCAAGAGGTGGAAAAGATGTAGGCAGGATAAACAATGTATATTTTACATTTTTGCAGTCTGTGATTTGAATTAATCTGATAAATTTGTTTCTTTATACATGCATGAAGCAGTGGTTATGCTGTGATGCAATGCTGACATCAATAATTAGAAAGTTCTGACATCAGATATGGAGCTGGGGTAAAGTTGCAGCATCAAAGGGGGCCTGGCTGTGGATTGACAGAAAATATCCTTATCCCCCATTTAGGATTTCACCCTGCTTTGGTTGTTCCATCAGTGTAAACACCTGGTAATAAAATGATCAAGTGTTAATCAGTCTGTGACAACGATGGTGTACTGTATCCCACGATTCATCAGAATAGGCAAGTTTTTGTGAAAGCTTGTGTATTAGAACTGTAGTCTAAAAGGGATTTTGCATAGTTAATTTTGTCTTAACAACACTATAAAGCACTCTGTATAAGATACCAAAGATATGGAATAGCATGACCCAAGTATTAAAAAAGCATGAGAAAAAAATAGTAAGATCAGCTATGCAAGGTAAATCAGAGCAATGAATAAATTCTATTAAAAGTTAATGTTATAATGGGCCATCTCTGCCCGACAGGGCAAAATAAAAGCTACACAATTATTTATTTCTATTTATAGCCTGCTTTTAGTTAAGGAGTTTAAAATAGGATACACAGCATTGAGCAACAGGAACACTGTGAGTTAAGCTGATCTGAAAGACAATGATAAGTTACTGTAGGTCACCCAATAAGCTGCTCTCGCTGAGTGTAGACTAGAAGCTGTATCTTTCCTGTTGTAGTCCAATATTTGCTCTCTACACTATGCTGAATCTTATTCTAAGTTATAAAGATATATTTAAATGTTTAAGATCTCCTTTGGCCACAAGGAGATGATAATATGAGGTTAATCAAGTTTCCATCGATTGTGCCAGAATAGTATTTAGAAACATTGCAATGAAATAAAATACAGGATATATAACCTTTGTAAGACTACCTGCATGCAAAGAGATGGGAAAAAGCCTTAGACTAACAGATGGCAAAAATATGCATTTGCTGTACTGTATAGAAAACTGTAAGTGAAAGTCTCTGTAAAACATCGTTTTTAACAGTAAGACAATCTTTCAAATACATCATCCAGATAGAACTTCTATACAATAGCTAAACAACTATATTTTTTGCAGATGTGTAATCCAAAAGTTTAGTCAAGAAGAACAAGTTATATGTCAGTCTATTTAAAATGTTTGTCAGTAAAATGTGGAGCTTTGTGGCAGAAAGCATGCATATGCTAGCTGGTATGATGATTATGTAGGTAGTCTGTTACTAGTTTAAGAAATAGATAGCCCTGCGAGAAACCTTTTGCCATAATTAATATTCAGGATGGTTACTTTGCTCCCATTTGGATAAAATATCTTTCTTTCTAGCTACTGAAAAAAATTATTGACCATGATTATAGGGTGAAACAATCTAGGCAAAAAAGTATCTTCTTCAGCGCTGAGTTTAGGTGGTCAGATAATGCTCAGACTATAAAGTAATAAAATCTTCAAATTAAGGCTGGATCCCCACTTGGATTTTACCTTGACACAGTTATCCTTTGATATCAGTTTTCTTCCTTGACCTTATAATTTTTACTACTAAGGAATCTTCCACTACAAGAAGAGATATAAAATAATTTTGCCACAGATTCCCCTGGGAAAAGATTTGGGCATTCTGCTCTGCTCCCACTGAATTTTTTCTAGACTAACATCAAAATCCAGTTAGCCTTTGCCCTTCTCTACTCAAAATTCTATATGGAAAAAATGATCTGAAAATAAGTGTGCCATTAAAAAATATGAATAAATAGTAGCGTTTGTGTTATTTTTTAAGACAGAGCTTACATTAGAGACATGTATAATAAAGGGGCTTACATCAGTGTATCCTCAGTGTATTTTCAGATTACATATTTTAAATGCTAATTTTTTTTTGCTGTGTAAAATAATAGTGTTGTTTCAAGAAAATTTCCATTCTAGGAGATGCTTCAGAAAATTCAAGTTACTTTCTTTTATTTTCATTTGAAAGATAACCCCCAGGAGTTTGTCTGATCTTTTAATCCAATCAGCTTTCTTATTTTTCTCATTCTTACTGAAAATACCATAATTATAACTTATGGCACCTGTTTGCTTTGAAAATCTTTGGCTTGATGTTAAGCTGGCAGAAAAACAGGCAATGTACACATCTGCTTTAAGTAAGAACTTGTAACCACAAAGTTGTTAATTAGCTTGACACACGACTCTCAGGGGGTATTCATAGTTTGTTGTTACCACACCTAGAAAACTGCTGATAGACAGATGCTTTGCCAGGGAATCACAAGTTGATCCTGCAGTAAATAAAGGATCTTAGCTAACCTGTAACTTAAAAATTACCATTAGGTAGTAATTTTCGATATGCTTCTTCGGCTCCTTCCATTTAATACAAATATATAAGAGAGAAATATGGAAGATACTAGAAAGCAGAATGTAAAAGTTTGTCTATGGCCATCCATCCCATCTTCTATTCCATTTTATTGACTTTGAGTGATTTCTAATCTTTGTCACCTCAGATGATACTGCCCAGGATACTGTTGCTAAATTTTTCACATATGTCAATTTTGCCACTGATGCCTTCAGAAGAGAGTTGTATTATTTCTACAGAGCACTGTTGCATCTAAAATGATCTTCCAAACCTGGTGTCCCCCAATACACACACTATTTCCTGGAAAATACAACATATTCAAAAAGTAAGGCCTAGTCCAATTTTTTTTGAGAGGGGGAAGCCTAATATATGCCCCACCCCAAAAATAAGCCCTAGTGAAGGAGTGAGCATGGCCAGCACAGGAGGCAGCCCTTCCCTTTCCCGGTCACTTCATGGCTGCTTGGACCCTTAACCGCCACCTCCTGCACCTCAAAAAAAAAAAAAAGACCTCCCTGAAAATAAGGCCAAATGTAGGGAAACAGGTATCAGACTTCAGTTTTATAACACTAAGCCAGCATAATCATTAAATTCTGCTAAGATGAAGCATAAAGCTTATAATCTTATGTATTATTTAGATAGATTTATTATTAGTGATAGAACTGCTTGCAAGTATACTAATACTAGGTGCCCTATACAAATTTTTTATTTTGTTTTTATTAAGCCACAGCTGCCAGCATTTTCTGTTTTTCTTCATATTTGATGAAGAAATGTCCACCAATACTCTCATGAAACAATTGAAACAGGTCCATATGGGGATGTGTTTGTAACAAGGGAGCAACAAATGATTGTCTTAAAACAGTCCTGGTGATGCTGGTGAGCTGTTCTGACATAAAGCCAAAGAAATATTAAGAGAAATTGTATAGCTAACAACTAGTAATTTTTCAGACATATGACCGCCTTAGTTTCTTGCAGTGAAAAAGATTTGTGGCACCTCACTGGGCCTTTGCTCATTGATTTATAGTATTTCTAGTATCACAAGCCATTCTTGAAACAATATAGAACCTGTCTTCATTAATTTTATATTGACACAATGACCATTGGGTCATTCCAGTTGATTTTGTGAGTCACTAGCAAATGTATTAAGGCATAAAATTTCTGGAAGGCACAAAAATTATAATATATTTCACATGCTACACAATTCTTTGTGATTCTGGTCGAACATTAACATGCTATTCTAAAAAAACCAAATTCTTCAACACACACTACATATAATACCTTTAAAAATCATTGCACTTTAAATGTATTTTTCTATGTACAAAGTGCTTCTTTTACATTATATTCCTAATCACAAACCCAGCACAGTTGTCCTCATTTTGAATCTAGACAATCTAATTTGTTATACATTGTACATCCAAGTTAAAATATGTAAACTGTAACCTTGGATTGTGGACAAGTTGTGTGCAATTGTCATGCTTCAAATGTGTAGCAGATTTTATTGCTGGTCTTCTGAATGTTAGTGTAGATCCTTACCCTGATAAGAAGGCCAGTAGCAGGTGTGTAAACAATGCCCAGGTGCAGGCCAGGCTAACCGACCTTCCCTGAAAAGACAAGCTCTTCTCAAAAAAGGGTGGAAGCAAGCAAGCAAAAAAGGAACAGTTTTGAATTGCTTGTTTATAAAAAGCTCATACTTGAAAGCATACTGCATGTACCCATTGGAATTCTTGTGGGATCATCTTGACCTTTGTCTTAATAAATCTTATTAACCCCGGAACCAGAAAGACTGTTCCTGCTCCTTTATTCTCTGTCTTGATTCTTTGAACCCTCAGCTCTGTCCAATCACCCCAATTGTACCTCAATTAACAGGATAACAGGGAGAAAAGGGTCGTAAAAAGTGTTATTGTTTGAGAGTTCTAACACTGAGCATAATAATGGCATCATAATATATTTTTGAGAAGGTGTTTTTTTAATCCAAATTATAGACCTGACTTGAAATTCAACAGGTTCTAGCAGGTTCACTAGAACCAGTAGTAAATTTTCTTAGTAGTTCAGAGAACTGGTTGTTAGAAGAAATCTCCTTTTGTTTTTTTCCACTTTGTGGGGTTAATCCTGTAAGGAAGGCAGGAAAGAAACATTCTGGTGTTTATTGCCCTGCTTACAGAAACTGCCCATCCAATCACATGACCCCCCAAGCCACGCCCACAGAACCGGTAGTAAAAAAAATTGAATCCCACTGTTATAGACATACAAATATCATGGAAACATACTATAAGGACAACATGTTTTACCTGCCCTGCACTCAATTTGTAAAGCTTCCATTCCAGCATCTAGTGTGGAATGCTTTTTGGTGTATTTCCTGGTTTTTGGATAGTATGCTGTGAAATTACTTGCCAGGGTCCTAACTTCAGGAAAGTAAAAAAAAAGCCACAACTATGGTAAATGGGATTGGACATATAATATTTGAAAGCCGCTCGACTGTGACGTATGACATATGAAAGTTCCATGTTGGAGATGGATAGGCTGTATGTGTGTATTTGTGGAAATTTACTCATAAATACTAAAAGAAGAAAAGTCTTTAATTCAGAACTGATTTTTTTCCCCAATGAATGACCCTCCTCAAGAAGAAGAGATAGAAATAACAGACAGGTATTTGGCATAAGACCAATTCTGAATAAAAAGCTATTTGGCAGCCCCCATGAAATCTGAGGAAATCAGCTTGGTTTGAGATATGCCCTAATTCACAAAGCAGTCTGCTAAGAGGAAAACCATTTACTCAACAACTTTTCATCTCTTTCACATCAAACCTAATTTATCCTAATAAGCACTGGTCTAATGGGATTAATAAGGTCTGGGAACACTCTCTTTAGAGTCCCCCCCCTTATTAAATCTGGCTTTAGGAAGAAAATTGTCACCATAGAGGGAAGCTCAAGAAGGCAGTAGTTCTTATTTTATGTCAGAGTACAATAAAGAAAGAGAAGTATCTGGTTCATTTTGATCAAGTGAAATAGATCTGAGGCTGGTTTGTATTAAAATTGCCTCCACTTTGCCCCCAAATGTCTACTAGAGATGAAAGTGGAAGAATATATAATATAGGCCTTGAGTAGCTGCAGCCACTGTAACTTTGGCAATTGTACCCCTTGGCATGGTGGCTTGACTCATTTGAGTGATGGCAGAGAGAACTATATTTGTCCAGAGATACCCAAAGTAGGTCCCCGTGAGTTCACAGATCAGGTCAGAAATACCATCTGAAGCTAATTTTGACCCTGGGTATTGCATGTTTTTTGTTTCCAGATGTTACAAAGAAGGATTATAAAAATGATGTTTATTGATATGTTTTCTTCCTCATTTCTCACATAACATACAAGAGAAAATTTAAAGTAAAACTCGTTTTTTATTCGAAGAGTGCAAGAGTGCACAGATCTCACAAAAAAGGGCATGGAGTTCCAGTGTCATTTGCAGTAGATAGATTAGCATCAGCCAGACGTGGTACAGGTAGTCCTCAATTTATGACCACGATTGAGCCTAAAATTCCTGTTGCTAAGCAAGACATTTGCTAAGTGAATTTTGTTCCATTTTACAATCTTTGTTGCCATAGTTGTTAAGTGAAGTTAAGTTGATGAAATGATTGTTAAGTGAATCTGGCTTCCCCATTGACATGGCTTGTCAGAAGGTCACAAAAGGTGATCACATGACCCTGGGACACTGCAACCATCATAAATATGAGTCAGTTGCCTAGAGTCTGAATTTTGATAAGGTGACCACTGAGATTATGCAATGGTCATAAGTGTGGGAAATGGTCATAAGTCACTTTTTTCAATGCCATTGTAACTTTGAATGGCCACTAAATAATTGTTGTAAGTCAAGGATTACTGTAATTGATACGTGATTCTTCTACTGAAAAAACCAGGAAAGAGGCTTGTCAAGAGATTCTCAATCTGTTTTTACTTAAAGGGACAACATTGCTGCTTTCTAGTGCAGTACAACATAAAATCAAGATAATCCAATTCTTTGTAAGGAAAGATTAAACCCTTCTGCTTTCTCCCACTGCAAGTAATTTCAATACATATTGTATGTAGTTTTATCTTTATTTTTGTCTTCCCAAAGCTAAGCATAACTGTGCTGATATTTTCAAATGGATTTTAAACCCACTCCACAATCACTGCAGCTGGCTACACCAAAGGATTCCTCCTAGAATGGCAGATGAAGTGGGAGCACAGATGAATGCCACCCATAATTTGTTTGGGTGCTGGCTCTGAGTCATTTTCCTTTCCATATACAGATGCACATTGACAGATAAAATTAAGCCATCTTCTCTCACTACAAATATTAAAGATTCAAATTCAGCCAACACATTGTAGCTCATTGTTGAGAGAGAAAGTAAATGCTTCATTTACTTGGATGCTATCCAGAACCCATGTTTATGGAAGGAAGCTCAAATCATCCCTTTTGTATGAAAACATGATTGTTTTGAAAGTAATTGTACATAAATCTGAATGGGATTTCATCTGTAGGGATATCCCTTGTTTTGCTCTGAGAAAACAGTGCCTGCAAAGAAAGGCATTCTATTTTCCTTTCAGAATCAAAGTGCTTGAGAAAGTAAATAATCCTTCCCATTTTCTCATGACCCTGCCTTCCTTAGAGCTGAAAATTTACAGAGGATTAAAAATTACAGAGAATAAAAAATTTAAAATTACAAAATCTGGATTGGTGGTTTTAATCGTGTAAAGTTTACAAAAAATTATGAAGTGACCTATTTTGAAATAGGAATCATGGAGGGATTATACAATGAGTGGTACTGCATGATGACTTAACAATGTAAGGCATCTGTCATGAGGAAAATCATTTTCAACTCTGTAAAGATTGCTTATTCACCCCAAAGATGAATGTCTATATGATGCTTAATTAACTTCGACTGAAGAAAAAAAAAAACACATTGAAGAGGAATTCCAGAGGCTTGAAGAAGAATATTTTAAAGAATGTTTTATGCATGGTTATTACAGGTTATTTCTAGACAGATAGTAAAATCATAAAAGGATTAAGCAGAATTATCAGCTTGTTCTGAAATGGACAGAGTTAATATCTAATAATAGCAAGTATTTCAACATATTTGAAGAGGTTTCGTTCTCCAATTCATAACCGGAGGCTTTTGAACTTAAATTTGCCAATATTAAATAAAAGCCTATGGTGGAATATCAGAAGTACATTTTAACCATACTTATAGAAAAGCATTAAAGAAACTCATTTATCAAATTTACATGCCTGTCCATCTCATCAAAAAGTGACATTGGGTTGTGTACAATAAAACTATAAAAAGTTAATATATAAATTTATAAATAATATATAAATTATTGTTTTAAAAAATTAAGAATCAGAATGGCTAAGAGAACAGCAGACTTGACTAGTGGAGCCACCTCAGTGCTTGGCTACAAAATCATGCTACCCAAATGGTATCACATCAAATGATTAATCATAATTGCATCAAATCATTTTCCCTTTTGAGCTTTTCAGTAATACTGTAAACCATTCAGAAATTCCAGAAATAGAAAGGCATATCAGTTGCAGGGCTACTATACTTCTAGATCTTCTAAAAAGACAACTGAGCATGATTTAGATCAGGCAAGAGAAAAAAACATTTGGGCTCCCTTTGGCCATCCTTAACAAATGGAGGACAAGAAGAGAAAACAGATAGGGCTGGCATTTTTTACTAACAGGGATGATGAGCATGCTTAAGTCTGCACAGGTATCAGGAAGAAGTATGTTATGAGGCACCGGACAGCTGAATGTTAAAAAGAAACACCTTCCTGACAGCAAGAGCAACTGGATAGTGCTAATTATTCTGCTACAATTATTATTAGACTTTGTTATTTATTGTAAATATTTACAGCCATCCCCAATCCAAACAGACACTGGGTGGAATACAGTAAAGTCAAAACAGGAACAGGACATTAAAGAATCAATTAGGGCATTTAAAAATCAAGCCAAAGAATTCATTAAAATATGATTATCCTATAAGGAAAGGATCCAATAAAATATACTACTATCAATGGGATCATATTTACTGCTATCAATGAGATCATATTTTCTTACTTTTATGCATAGAAATGTGAGAGGAGCATTGCTAACCAAAGTCATTTGACTTATATGCTGTCAACATTTTTCAATTCCTTTCAATTCTAAATCAGCAGCTGAGATTGTCTTCAAAGGAAGGCAAGCAGTGGAAACTTGGAGAGAGAGTTAGAATATAATCAGGCAGTCAGTAGTGACAATGCAGGAAAATGTGAGAGCACAAGATGGAAAAATGTGGTCTGAGAGTAGCATCCAATCTGCATTTGCAGAGCTTCCCAGCTTGCGCTAAGTCAAAAATATTGGCCCTTGTTTGCATTTTTCACTTGCTCTTGGCTCCACTCATTTTTCGAGTCTGATATCCTGGACATGTTCATAAAGATTAATATGGAGCTTATGCTGGCAGAATTGGTGCAAAACAAACCCTTCAAAAAGCATAAAATAATGTTTGTATCAAAATCAACTTCAAACTTTTCTGATAGATCATATAATATCACTTTCCTGTTTATTTCCTACTCAGGCAAACACTGTTTGGATTTCTATTTCTTTCAAGCCAACATCGGGGAAGAAAACCTTACTTAAAAGTTTCCATAGTTCAGAATGACAATCCACAAAGACTTACAGTGATTGAAGATTAGGAAGATCCCATAGAGCCTCCACTGGAATTCGAGTGAGCTGATTATTCTGCAACATCCTATAATTACAGAAACAGAAAGATAACTTATAAACATATACCGGTAACTTTTAAAATTATATGGATAACTTCCATATAATGAAATATACCAATTTCTTTTTCTTAGCAAGATTTCAGACCACAGACACCATCTCGGGAACAAATTTCCCACTAATAAGCCGAAGATTAAAGAATATATGGAATAAAAGGCCAGGTTATTGGGTTTGCACAAATTAATAGGATAAGTACTGTAAGTTTAGGATTAATGTTTTTTACAGTTTTACAATCCAGCACCATTTGATGCATGTATTTATTTTAGCTATCTACAACTTATCAAATGAAGTTTTTATTGTTTGGTATTTATTCATTTGTTCCATCACTGGACATGGATTTTAAAGATCCTTAGTCCCAACCCCCAAAGAGGTTACAGTCTAAAATTTAGCATGAAAGAAATTTAGAAGAAAGTTAAATGAAGGGTGAACTGGATATCTCCAGCTAACATTGCTTTGCAATAGTTATAGACCATATCACAAATTATAAAGAGGATTAGGAGATTGAAACAGCAATTCCAAGTGAAAAGTGGGTCTTGAGGAAAGATTTCAAGGAACCAAAGAAATAAAGGGAAGCTGGTGTTGAGAGAGAAGTTTTATATTTGTTTTGTGGGTATGTGGTAATATAGTGGCTAGAAAATTGGATTTTGACACAATTTTTGTTTCTGAGTATTTTTTTGTGGGAACCTTTCAATGAGCTTTTTTTAATTGCATAAATTTTGACAGATTATTTAAACAGGAGTTGCACAAGAATAAAGATACAAAAAGAAAAGCAGAAGGCATCCAGTTACTAATAAAGCATAAATAAAAACATTGTGCAAAAAACCAAAACACTTCTGGTAGTGTATCTAGCTGCTATCCGCTAACTCAAATATTTGTACTGTACCTTGAACATTAAACATTTGAAGTTATTGCTAGGATGTGTTTAAGTAATTTTATCTATTATTTTAGGTTGATCTCTTCTCTCTTTTCTTAAAAACTATATGTCAAATGCCCATATTTGCATTGCTATATGTAATATACCATGCCTAAGTGAGTCAATCTTATTTGAATTTATTTCCAATTTTATTATAAATATATATGGACAGTTTTACCATTGCTGTATATTCTCTCATTTTTGTCTCCCAAACTTATATTGACAGCTAAGTCTCACTTTTCCAATATTGTACTAAAATTGTTCTTGCAGCCAACAATAAATTTCTTAGTAAATTGTAATGATTTTCATGTGTTTTCTACAATTTTTCTTAATAAAAATATCTGTGATTTCAGTTCAAATTTTATGTTTAAGAATTTCTGAATGTTTTGATGTATTTCTTTCCAATAGTTTTGAAAAAAAATGTGCACTACTACTACTACTACATGTAGTAAAATGTTCCTTTTTTATATAGCATTTCCAATATTTGTTGCTATGTAACTTGTCTACTTTGGTGATCACTATGTTATATACCATCTGCAAAACATTTTGCATCAATTTCCGCTGAAATTATAGCTTAGAGTACATTTTATTTATTTATTTTTCTTTATATTGTTCTACTGTAATTACTTCTTTGAAGTTTTGCGTTCACTTTATCCTGCAATGTTCAGTTTGATACTTGTCAATTGTCTGGACAAGTCCCTACGGTTTTCTTAGCAACGTTTTGGGAAGTGGTTTGTTATTGCCTTCTTCCTAGGGCCGAGAATGACTGGACTAAAATTATCTAAATGGTTTTCTTGCCTAGGGCTAGTTTCCCAGTTTCTAGCCTAGTATCTTACCCACTACATCAATTTGGCTCTCACTGTAGGATTGTACCGCCCACAGTTCCAGGTTCAATGAGGCATGCAATTTGGCACCTGCAAATTAGGCACTGTAAAATTAATAATAAAATTATCTTGAAATTATCTGTTGCATTTATTTTCTATCAGAAAATAAAACTTTCAGATATCTAGAGCTGGTATGCAAGTTAAAGTGATGAAAGTAATCCTTGTGTTTCTGATATAGGTCTTTTTGAAGCTCTAGGTATTACCTGTAAACAAACTATCATTGCACCTGATATCATATAAGTATCCCCAGTCATCTGCTCCATAGATGCATAGATGGGAAAAATAAGAGAAATGGACAAAGAGAAGGAATGGAACCCCACACATTCTGTTATCGCTTAAGCTAAGAAATTTTGAAAGTCTGTAGAACTTGGGCTACTGCAACAAAGGCTTAGTTTAGTAACTAAAGAGGAAAGGAGGAAGCCTTGTTGCATCATTAGACTACGATGGCTGAGCATCTGATGAACTACCAGAGATAAACGACAAATGTTGTAGATAAAAGGGGAAAGAAGCTACACGGTGGGGGGCCATGTAGCTTGTTTCTGTCTATGGAACAATGACTTTAATCACAGGGTTTCATGGACACTGTGTCGTTTCTACTGGGAGTGGCCTACCCGCCGCACAGTTTTTAGTAAACATCTCCAGTTAATGATAGACATTTGCATTTACTCAAATAAACAACAGAAGCACAACGTGGACCATGCTCATCTCTTGGCTACATCATTTTATGTCTTTGGTACAAAAATCAAAAGGAGACAAAATGGTGGTTTGGAACAATATGGTAACCCTCTTGGTTAAAGATCAAATTTGTTTTGAAGGGGGACGGAGCCATTCAAGTAAGTCTCACATGGAAAACATAAGCTTCTGCCTGCTCAATCATCTTGAAATAAACACTCCTCATAATCCGCTAGTGAGATAAATGGAAATAGGACGAGTTCTTCTTTCAGATTACTTCCAAACCTGGAAAGAAAAAAGAAAAGGCAGATTGTTTTTACCCTCAAGAGCCTTGGTGATGCAGTGGTTAGAGTACTGTAGTGCAGTACTTCTGTTGACTGCTGGTTCAAATCCCACCAGGCTCAAGGTTGACTCAGCCTTCCATCCTTCCGAGGTAGGTAAAATGAGGACCCAGATTATTGGGGGCAATATGCTGACTCTATAAACCGCTTAGAGAGTGCTGGAAAGCACTATAAAGTGGTATATAAGTCTAAGTGCTATTGCTATTGTTATCTTCTCATACTGATATGGCAGCATGCCAATTCACAAAAACATTGAGACAATGGCCTTTGTAGGAGCATCATATGTGGAATAGAAGCTGGGAGGGAGAAGAAAAGCTTCTTTCACCATCACCATCTGTCATTGGACAGAGGGGAATTTATTCTAATGTGAGTGGGAAGAGGTAGACAGTACCTTTTGGATTCATCGTGCTTGCACCATGTTTTCAGTAATGATTGAACGTTACTAAATTTGCATTTCCATGCTAGGAAACAGAGATTTCAGCAGCAACTCTTTGACAATAACAAAATACATTCTGGTGGGATGAAAAAATTACTATGTGGTGTGATAACCCAATGGGATCCCATTCATCTCACATAAGAAGATCATTGCTTCACAAAGAAGTTTTGTGAGCTACAGGTGATGAGCATTATAAATGTCACTAATTATTATAATGAAACCACAGTCTATTACTGTGAAACCACAGGCTTCATTTGATCTGCCCTATTATTATAGCAGATTTTTGAAAGCAGAAGCAGGATGGCCTTTTCAGCAGCCATTGGCTTTATTGCTCTAATGTCAGAGAGATGCAGGACAGTTTTATATCAGCCAATTGAATACTGAAGAATTAGAATTGGAATTCTGTGATCAAAAGCTATAATAACTTGAAAATGAAAGTTTAGGAATTAAGCCTATCACATTGCATAAAGAGACTTCAGAAGTTTAAAGTGGCTACTTATAAAGACATAAATTGCTTAGAAGATGGGGTAAAATCTTCCAATTATTGATTCCAAGACAACACCAGGTTTATTATTAGTTATTATTGTATGAAGACATTTTAATTTTTTCTTTCCTTTTATTCTAAACCATTCCATGATAGGTCAAGGTGTTCTGATTGGACTTTTATTAGGTTTTTTTTTTTTTGAAAATGAAGGGTCTTGTATTGGAGTGCTGTGTGAGCAAACAATTGTTATATTTTCTGCATTAGAATAGTTTTTATTTTATTTTACCAGGATTGTAACTGGGCAGACTGATGATTTTTCTTAGCATTGGGAGCTCAGCAGAAGAGATGATGGTCATTGTTCACACTTGAAGTACTTTTGAAGGATTGGGAAATGGAAATTTTGGCACTATGGAAGCACTATTAAAAACATTGTTTTGGATTAGGAGACTCCATAACGAAATATTTTTTTAACTCCTCCTATAATCCAGGAGAACCTGAAGATCTGTTAGAAGTAGTGGAAGGGTCTAAAAATCTAAAACTTACTCCAGACAAACACAAAATATGATTGCCATACAGGTCTGTTGTGTGAGTATGCTGTTAGCTCCAATGCTATTCTTAAACAATTGAGTGATATTGGTGGCAAAAAGCTTGCTTTGTCAACTGAAGCTGCTAATCCAATTCTCATTCTGTCTGGATGTGCAAAACTCCAGCCATGGACTAATTAACTCCTATTTGGATAAGTCTTAATATTGTTCAAGGGACTGCCTCTGAAAACACAGTAGAATTTTCTGTTAGTAACTGGGATCAGGCATAATGAATTCTCCCTTAGCAATCCAGAGAATGGCTAAATAAGACAGGACCTTTCTAC
>JANHFJ010009124.1:4262-15097 GCA_032468195.1 Cerberus rynchops
GATTTTATCTTGGAGAAAACAGCTGTAATCCTCAGCTCGCCCCTGTAAGGGATCTTCCCGCTCCCTTAACTCAAGAATCTTCGGGAGTGTTTGTTATTCCTGCCATTAATATCATCTGCAAATTTGCTGAATTGTTTATGAAGATGTTGAAGAGTATTGGGCCTAAAACAGAACATTGGCTTCCTTCATTCCATGTAGATGTAGTTCATGGAGTGTGATTTGTCAATCAGTTGCAAATCCATCTGGCACTTATGCTTCCTATATGACATTTTTTTTAGTTTACCAAGTAATAAATTATAATCTACTTTGTCGAATGCCTTACTGAAATCCAAGTATACAATGTCTATTGTATTTTGTCAGTCCACTAATATAGTCATTTTGTCAAAGAATGAAATAAAATTTGTTTGACATGGTCTGTTTTTGACCAACCCTTGTTGATTTCTAGTTATAACTTTGCTTGCTTCTAGGTGTTTGCAGATCTGTTGCTTAATGACCTTTTCCAAGATCTTCTCAGGTATTGATATCAGGCTGATTGGTCTGTAATTTTCTGGATTTGTTTCCCTCCCTTTTTTTGGAATATGGGAACCACATCAGCTCTTTTCCAGTCCTCTAATAATTCCACAGTTCTCCAGGAACTATGAAAGATATGATTCAATGGTTCCAAGATCACATCTGCTAGAACAGGAGGCCCACACTTTTTTGGTTTGTGAGCTACTACTATGACTGGGCTAGCTGCATCTGCACAGAGAAGACCACAAGCCCCAGAATTCTTAGCAGCTGCCTTTGTTCTTCTGGCTGTGAAGCCAATGAAAGTGAAGTGCTGTGGCAGCCCCGTTCCTCTCTCATGCTTTGTCCCTTTTGCTCCTGAAAGGAGAAGGAAAGGCCCTTTGGCTTTCAGGGCTGCTTCAGATCCTCAGCACAGGAACGCCCCTCTAGTAAAGCATGTGGGTAGATCACATGAAGAAAGGAACACAGCCATGGCTCGTGCTCATTTTAAAAAGTTTTCCTGCCTTCTGCTGTGCTTTGACAAGTGGATTGCTCTTGGCGAGCAGCTGGAAGGCAGGGAAACTTTTTAAAACAAATACAAGCTGCGGTGGTGGCTTCCTTTCTTCACACAATCTACCCACACAACCTTTGCAATCAACCATTAGATCATGATCAACATATTGGGCACCCCTGTGCTAAAACCTTCAGAACTCTGGGATGTAGCAATAGTATTTAGACATATACTACTTCACAGCACTTTACAGCTCTAAGCAGTTTACAGAGTCAATCTATTGTCCCCAACAACCTAAGTCCTCATTTATCAACTTTGGAAGGATGGAAAGCGAAGTCAACTTTGAGCTGGTGAAAATTGAACTGTTGGCAGTCAGCAGAATTAGCCTTCAATGCTGCATTCTAACCACTACAGCACCATGGCTCTGTAATCTACCCGATCCCAGTGATTTGAAATCATCTAGAGTGGACAGATGTTCTCTTACCATTTTCTTGTTTATTTTAATTTGCAATCCTAGTCTATCTTTATTATTGTTTAGCATGAAGAGAGATGCAAAGAATGAATTCTGAATCAGAATGGACCTGGAAGGGACCTTGGAGATCTTCTAATCCAGCCTCCTGCTCAAGCAGGAGATCTTATACCAGTTCAGACAAGTGACTGTCCAGTCTCTTCTTCAAATTCAAATTTTATTTGTCACATACACAGCCATACCCAGTACAGTGTGTAGTGAAATGCTTAGGTGATCACCCTTGACATTAAGATATTAGGAAAGCAGGAGTGTAGACTGTAGAGGGTGTGGAGAGTAGGTTGGATAGAGAGGAGAGGGAATAATTGATAAGGGATAATACAATGTCAGATACAATACAGAATACAGAATACAAAATGCAATGACAAATACAGTGACAAAATACAGTGTCCGTTATGGTTGCAAGGACCATTTCATATACAGTGGTTTAGAGATGGAACTGCTTGTGAGAAGAAGCTTCTTTTCAGTCTTTCTGTTTTGGCTTTCAGGGAGCAGAAGCGCTTTCCTGACTTCATCACGGAGAACAGTCCATTGTTGGGGTGACTGTGGTTTTTTGCTATCTACCTGGCTGTGGACAGGCATCGCTTGTTGTAGATGGCATGCAGTTGGTGTGGGTGATACCCATCAGCTGAATGTTCCACCCTCTGTAGGGTTCTTTTGTCCTGCGTGGTGCTGTTCCCAAACCAGGTTGTGATGTTTCCTGTCAGGATGCTTTCTATGGTGCACGAGTAGAAGTTCCTGAGTACTTTGGGGGGCAATTTGAAGTCTTTCAGATGTCTGAGGTGGTAGAGATGCTGCCGAGCCTTTTTCGCTGTGCTATTGATATGGCAGGACCATGACAGGTTCTGCGTGATCTGGACACTGAGGTATTTGAAGCTGCCCACTCTCTCTACTGGGCTCCCATTTATGATAGGGGGCTGGTAGTTCCTCTCCTTTTCTGTGCTGAAGTCCACTGTCAAATCCTTTGTTTTGCT
The DNA here is from genome assembly GCA_032468195.1 of Cerberus rynchops. Classification (NCBI taxonomy): domain Eukaryota; kingdom Metazoa; phylum Chordata; class Lepidosauria; order Squamata; family Homalopsidae; genus Cerberus; species Cerberus rynchops. The sequence continues at coordinate 6,760 of JANHFJ010009124.1, forward strand.
GATGTTGAAGTGGCGGTTGTTCTTCTGGCACCAGCTCTCCAGGTTCTCAATCTCTTTCAGGTAGGCTGTCTCATTGTTTTCAGATATCAGTCCCACCACAACAGTGTCATCAGCAAACTTGATTATGGTGGTGGAATGTAGTGGCCATACAGTCATGGGTGTATAATGAGTATAGTACAGGGCTCAGAACACAACCCTGGGGAGCTCCGGTGCTGAGGATGAGTGAGGCTGAGACTTGTCCACCCAACCTCACTGCCTGTGGTCTTCCAGTCAAGAAATTGGAGATCCAACAGCATAGACATGGGCTGAGTCTCAGGTGCTCCAGCTTGGTGTTGAGTGTAGAGAGGATTATGGTGTTAAATGCTGAGCTTTAGTCCATGAAGAGTAATTTAACATAATTCCCCTTTCTTAAATACCCATACCCGAAGGCAAGCTGTTCCATTGGTTAATTGACTGCATTGTTAGGAAGTTTCTTCTTAATTCCAAGTTGCTTCTCTCCTTGATTAGTTTCCATCCTTTGTTTCTTGTCCTGCCCACAGGGGTTTTGGAAAATAAATTGACAACCTCTTCTTTGTGGCAGCCTCTCAGATATTGAAATATTGCTATCATGTCACATCTAATCCTTCTTTTCTTTAGACTGGCCATATCCAATTCCTGAAACTGTTCTTCATATGTTTTTGTCCCCACACTTTAATCATCTTAGTTGCTCTTCTCTGCACTTTTCCCAAAATCTCAGCATCTTTTTTGTAATGTGATGACCAAGACTGGATGCAGTATTCCAGGTGCGTATTCCAGATGTGGTCTTAACCAAGGATTTACAAAGTGGTACTAATACTCTATGTGATTTTGATTCTATGCCTCTGTTTATACAACCAAGGATTGTATTAGATTTTCTGGCTACTGCTGCATTGCTGACTCATGTTTAAGTGATCATCCAGTAAGACTCCAAGGTCACTCTCACAGTTACTGTTCTGGAGCTAGGTTTCACCTAATCTGTACTTGTACCTCTGCTTTTATTGGCCTAGATGTCAAACTTTGCATTTCTCCACATTAAATTTCGTGTTGTTGGATAGGGCCCATTGTTCAAGTCTGTCAAGCTCTTTTTGGAATCTGAGCTTGTCTTCTGGTATGTTGGCTATTCCTGCCAATTTAGTGTCATTTGCAAATTTGATGAGTTCTCCTTCAATTCTCTCATCTAATTCATTTATGAAGATATTGAAGAATACTGGGCCTAAGACAGAACCCTGTAGTACCCCACAGTTTACTTCCCTCCATGTGGATATGGTACCATTAAGGACTACTCATTGAGTATGGTTTGTCAGCCAGTTACAAATCCATCTGGGGGTAATGCTGTCTATCTCATATTTTTCCAGCTTACCAAGTAATAGGTTGTGGTCTACTTTATCAAATGCCTTGCTGAAGTCTAAATATACTATGCCCACCACATTTTGCTGGTCTACTAATTTAGTCACTTTGTCAAAGAATGAAATAAGATTGTTTTGGCATCTGTTTTTAACAAACCTGTTATTTTCTTCTCTCATTGAAAGAATTTTTAAAAAATATCTTTTACATTTGCTGCAAATCTTACTTCATTCTGAGCCTTAGTTTTCCAGACTTCATTTTTGCAAGTTTGGGCTATTTATTGGTATTCTGCCTTAATTATGTATTCCTATTCTTCTCGGTTAGTAAGAACCAAGTCTAGTATAGAATTGTCTAATCTATTATCTACTTTGTGCTATGAACCATTTAGGAGTTGAGAATGAATCAGAAAGACAATGTATATTGAAGGGAGAAAATAAATTTTATCAAAAACACATGTGAAAAAGTAGGACTAATCGGGCTGAGCTGTAACTGAGTTTAATAATATTTCAAAATTAGACCATCCAAACATTATAGGAGTATTTGTCTGACAGACTAGATAAATATCAATACAAAGAATCTAGATTACACATAGTTTCCACATTCAGCAAATTGATTTCATTAATGTTTAAAGAAAAAGGCCAAGATAGGAATGTGGAGTGATGTTTTTGGAGATGAAACTCATGTCTACAAACAGCTATTATCAATAGCTGATCACTCCCTCTCCTTATGAACAAGTCAGGGTAATCTTTGCTCTTAGGAAATAATCATATTGATTTATTTGGTTGATTGGTTGATTTGGACATACATCTTGTGGCAGAAATCTCTGGCAATAATGATAAATTAGCAATAATGATAAATTCACAAACAACAATAAAATTAAAATTGAAGAAAAATCATGTTTAACCCATTATTTGTTAAAATTCAGTTTACCTATACTGTTCCATGTTCCATCTTTAGTACACAATACCTTGGAGGAAAGCCAGCTTTTTATGGCTTTCTGAATATTTAAACCCCAGTGATCTATATGCTGGCAGCTCTTACTAGTCACAAGCCTTCTGTGTAATGTCTGTGCTTTCAGCAATTATAAAAAGTAAGGCAGACTTACCAGTATTTTGTAGGAACTGTCACCTAAGGATAATTGACTGAGGCATTTTTAAGTCCAGAATTACAAGATAATCTTTGCTAGCAAATCAGGCAGATGCCTCCCTAATTCACTGAATTTAACTATGAGGAGGAAGAGGAGGTACAACATTATCAAACTTGGGCTTGATTTTCTTGTCTATCTGACATCATGATAAAGAGATTACAAAAAACTCACCACTGTGATATTTATTATTATGAAATATTCATGTTTGAAGAAGTATAAGCACTAGCAAAGATATTTATATCTTCATAATTTTAATATAACATCTGCTTTTGCATTGGCATTTTCAGCACAGAGATGCATGAGATTCAGATTTACTGTATTATGATATCATTCCATAAACATGATCATAAATTCAAAGCACATACCTTCTATACCTAGATACTTCCTGCTTAACTCATAGGAAAAACAGCTGGTAAAAATTGCCAAAATTGAGCAACTAAAAAAAAAAAAAAGTATTTCTATACTCTCTGCAGTGGAAGTACATTATAGGGACAGTGGATTGGTTTAGATAAAATAAGATGAGATGAGACCGTCATATAAGAAAGAAGGAAAGCAGAATATTGGGGTTGGGCATGAACTCTCTTTTTCCTAAAACTTAGCAAGGTTGGAGCTAGTCTAATGTTATGTAAAGCATTCCATAGAAGATGGCCTTTACAAATCTCTTTACACAACTACATAGTAAACAACTGAAAAACAGAATGTCTTTGGCAACATTGGCACTTTTCCACATAAAGACCCCAACTATTCTTACTGGAATTTTCAGCTTCACTATAGAAGTCTGTGATGAAAAACAAACTACCTGTTTGCTTTCATTCAAAGCAAAGCACACAGGATGCAAAATATCACGTAGCAAAAGAGCAAAAGAAATGTTTATGGGTGTTTGTTTGAGGGAGTATTATATCTTCCTTATTCCCACCCTTCAACCTTGACATTACTTTAAACAAATAAAAATAATGAACATCTGGGCCACTAGGTTATAGTGTAACATGTTCTGACCATAATTGGGTGTTCCTTCTGGACTGCTCTCATATATTTTCTGAGTCATAGGAAAGAACACATGATTCATAGTCACTACAACAAATGTTTACAAGGCCTTTTTTCTGCTAACATTTTGTTCCCCACTCAGTTTGAGGTTTATAATGATGTCTGCTTTTAGAGGATATGGTTGAAAATATACTTGAGGGGTCATGTCAAATTACTTCATGGAGCTTTTCTTGAATCCTATTCAAGCTAGCTAGCAAGGGTCAATAAATCTTTTGGGATAAAGAACTGCCCAGTTCTGGTTCAATTTTAAATGTCAATAAAATGGAACATATATTCAAACTCAGTCCTGGTAAATTATTTTGAGCCGGAGAAAATTTCCACAGACATAAAAGAAAATCTACTCTTAACAATACATCAAGTTTTCAATTCTAAAACATGATTAAGGGTTTAAATATGCTAATGCAGTGGTGCCAAATATGATTTCATTGGGGGCTGCATCAGGGTTATGTTTCCTCAGGGTGCCAGGGTGGATGTGGCCAGCTCAACATTACTCAGGGGCAGCTGCAGGGGAATGCTCTACCAGTGAAAACAAACTTCCAAACTCCATTTTCAGCTGCAACGGCTTCCTGCCAGCAAAAATGGAGCTCAGGAGGGCTACCTGCAGCCTTCATGAGCTCCATTTTCAACTGCAATGGCCTCCTGCAACCCTCTGCCAGTGAAAACAGAGCTTGGGAGGGCCGTGGTCTGTGGACCAGTTTGCTGTTTCCAGGTTGGCTCTGTGGGCTAGATCTTAACACCCCATGAGCCAGATCCAGCCTGCAGGGCTTGAGTTTGACACACCCATGTTAATGTAAAAATATGTGAAGCATATACCGTATTTACCGTAAAGCACACTTTTTGCCCCCCCCCCAAAGTGGGTGAAAATGTCTGTGCATCTTGTACAGCGAATGTTGCTGAAGCTCTGCCCACATGCCAGCCCCCACCCTTCAGCCTCTTCCTCAGAACAATTTGCCACCTTGTGGTAAACAGTAACACCGATGATCCAGGCTGCGGGCATCACCACTGCCACCTATCGCCACCTCTACACATATCCCCTTTTCGCGAGTTCCATTTTTGGCCTCTGCACATCCCGTTTTCACCAAATTAGAGTTTGGAAATACTCCATAGGAAGGGAAGAGTCTGGGTACGTGGTCTTCTACAAAAGCAGAGTCAAATCATACCAGCCACATCTTGGAGCAACACTGTCCCTTCATGGAGTAGATTCTTTCCTTCCAGCTGTCCTTTCTCTTTGCTCTCCCTCTTTCCTACTAACTAAAGAATTGGGGTCCAGAGAGCCAGCAGCTTTTCTTTTCTTTTCTTTTCTTTTCTGGGTTGCTTGCTGCTGCTGTGTTTTAAAAGTAGCACTGGGGCCTGACAAAGAGACAGTTTACCATTGAGTCAGGTCACCATCCCAGTGTTGCCAAATTCCTCAGGTGGTGTGAGGGAATCAGATCCTCTTTCCCTTTATCCGGCTCTGCCACCCAATCAGTGGCAAGGCTGGCCCGCATTGCAATTTTTGCTCTTTTCTCACTGTTCCTCCTCCTGCTCCCCACCCCCATCCACAGCAGAATAGGAACAACTTGCTTAGGTCACAAAATTGTAAGGCAGTAGCAGCAGCAACAGCAACAGTAGCAAGGGCGACAGAGAGAGAAATCTTGAGCTTTCTCAGCTTGAGCTGAAAAAGGAGCAAACTGAGCCCTCCCCTGCCCTCTCTCCCATCAAAAATTAGGGGCATGGGAGAGGACATGCCACACATAAGCAAACACATGAGCACCAGCAGGGAAATGCATACCGGGAAAGTGGGAGTGGTGATGTTGTGGAGAATGAGCGGCAAGCAAACAGCACTGTGAGGAGAAACTATGAGGCTCCATTACTTGTGAGGGAGTCACTGCACAGGCACATATAACAGACGAGGTTGGTGGCTGCTTCCCAAAGGTGAGAAAAGGATAAATATGAGGGAAGGACCTGACTGTAACTTAGAAGAATTGCTGCCTGTGGAAATGAGGAAAAGAATGTGCTACAGCCCACCTCCTCCTCCTCTTCCATCTCCTCCTCCCACCGCTGCCTCAGCTCCTCACAAGCAGAGCAGCCTGGAAGTAAAGGGGCTCAGTTTGTGGGTGCTCCCACCATCAGTTGTGCTGTGCCTGTGCCACAGGAGCAAGCTCTGCTGCCATTGCCGCTGCTGCACCTGGCCTCGGCTGCTGTTCTCAAGCTTTTCCTCACTTCCACAGGCAGCTGACAAAAAATATTTGACAAAAATATTTTTTTTGTAAAGGAAACATCCTGGAGCAAATGCTAGGGTATGTTCCCTTAGCACAAAACAATATCTTGAAGAAATTCTACTGCAGGTAGTCCTCAATTTATGACCATACTTCAGCCCAGAATTACAATGGCAAGTCACTTACAGATTGATTGATTTATAGAAGGTTGCAAAGTGGATCACATGACCCTAGGACACAGCAATGGTCATAAATATGAACCAGTTGCAAAGCATCTGAGATTTGATCACATGACCATGGAGATGCTGCAAAGGTCATAACTGTGAAGAGGTGTGTGTGCGTGTGTGTGTGTGTACATACAGATGCAGTATATATAGTAGATAATGTATCTTTTTGTGGCAGGTGGGGTGGGGCAGGGCAGGAAGGGTACTCAACTCCCAGCTTGAGTGAAGGATGCTTTTGCTATCTTGAACATGTCCCCCATAATTCCTGGGGGTCTTATCAGCCAATTCAAACTCTTGATGTTTCCATTTAAAGTCTATATGCGAGAAGAGTGGGACAAATGGATGACTGCTGGTAATCATGATCTCATACCCACTGGACGAAGAGGCCCACCATCACTCAAATTTGTGAATGGGTTAAAACACCATAGCACTCAGAGAAGGACAAAACTGTTTCACATCCACTCAAATATGTGGCATTAGCAATGCCTTAGATGGAACAGAAGATAGTATCATAAATGAAGATAGCGAAGAAAGTGATAGCAGTGATTGTGAGGAACTAGGCTTCTTAAATTCAGACACTAGTGATGATGAATTTTTGGGTTTCTGGAAAATTAGAAGTGTGCTTGAATCTTAAGTCTCTCCTCATTTATTAATGGTGGTTCTTAATACCACTGTTGACTTTACATGGTTGAAATATTATTCTGTTATAATTTATTAAATATATTACTACATCATTTGGTCCAGAATATTTTTTTCTTGTTTTCCTCCCCAAAAGCTAGGTGCATCTTATTTTCTGGAGCATCTCATACACCAAAAAATACAGTAGTATGAATTCCCAATTCTGAAAATATAATTAATATAAATATAGCTCAAAACAAACAACCAATCACATGACCAACAGACCAAACTTCACACAAGAGATTTATAAGCTATGGAGAATAGGTCAAGAAAATCCTACTGATGATGTTACCTAGTCTGCTAACAAAACATTCAGAAACTAAATTGAAACAAGCTTGGAGAGCAAATTACTGCCAAAATATAATTAATAGTTATATAATTCCTATTTAAACATAAACTTAACATAACCTGTTTTCTGCCAGTATGGTGGTATGTTCCAAAAACATAGATATTCTTAGAACACCATTACATATGGAGACCATATTCATCTATACCCTTTTTGGTTAATCTGATCTTGTGAATTCCCAATATTTTCAAAACTATCATGCTGTAGATATCATTCCATTCTTAAATGTTGTTATTAAGAAAGGAAACATTTATGGCAAAAAGATGATTTTTTAAAACTTTCTGGCTGGATGCTAGCTAAGAAAACTCAACATAAGATAAAACAAAATTAAGGCTGCAATATTAAAATACTTTGAAATCTATCCTAGTAAAGTCAGCAGCAGTTAGTTTTAAGTACAATAAATGTGTGCAAATTTAATAATACGCCTTGGAGATTATATTATTAGCAATTAGCCCATCATATAAACCCAATCAAATAATTGATTATTTTTAATCAATTGATAATTGAATAGTTGGAGCCTGAGCTTCTCTGGAGTTTTTCCCCCCCTTTGTGGTACTTTTATTCCTGGAGCTTGACTTTCTTAAAGGGGAAGGGTTGTTTTAAGCTTTTTACGCTGCTTTAGTGATTCCTGGCACTGTTCTTTTGGGGTGTACTTCCAACATGGCTGGAACAGCTATTTACAAAAGGGTTGGCATAGCCATAAAAGAAATGGCTGATGCAAGCTTGGCACTCAGGATGCAAGCTTGGCACTCACTCTGATTTTTTTTTACTGCCTTTCTTGCAGACATGTGAGCTTTCCTTAAATCTGGATTATTTCTTTAGGATATCTTGTGAGATGAGTGAGACCAGTTGGAGTCTTTAAGTGGTGCAAATGGAAAAGGGTACTTTGTCAGTTCACAGAGCACAGTATTCTCTTGTCTATGGGGATTCTTGAGTGATCCAAGTCATGGTTGTCCCAATGGTGCTTTTTTCAAAAAGCAATAGGACTTTCTTGGTTTCCAGAAAGTCCAATTGCCTCTTGAAAAAGCACATTTGGGACAGGAGTCTCTTGCATTGCTTTGGAGTGGCCAAGGCACATTATTGCTCACTGATAATAAGTGGCTTCTCCCTTCAATTTGTTTTAGTTTTTTCTCATGATAACATGGCACCTATGGGAAGTACACCTCAAAAGGACAATGCCAGGAACCTCTAAAACAGTTCTTTTTTCCCTTAAAGAGAGAAAGACCATGAGGCAAGTGCTCTAGATATTAATGCAGTCTGCCAAAAGCTGTTACTAGAAAAAACAAAGTAGGTCCTGAAAATACTTAAGGAATCAGGGTAAAAATAACTCACCAAGGCA
>JANHFJ010009137.1:25481-40004 GCA_032468195.1 Cerberus rynchops
GGAATGTTGCGGGTCCCATTCCCTAAGCAAATACATCTGGTGGGACCCAAGAGAAGGATTCCCGGAAAATAGATTGGCCCCCACTCTGACACTCCTTTGGAAGGTGTGGTTTTGCCAGGGGGCCTGGGGAACCCAGAGCGGGATGGAGTGTATGAGTGTGTGTTGTGGCCGGGGTAAGGGTGGGGAAGTTTTGTTTTTTTTATTATTATTCTTATTTTTTAGGTTGTATTTTTATTTCCTGTAAGCTGCCTTGTGTCGCCGTGAGCGAGTATGTGGCAATATAAATTTTCCTAATAAATAAATAAATACAATATTGATAACTAGTTTTATAAATCTCACTCTTCCAGGCTGCATTTTGTTAATTGTGCAACAGAATTACAGATTATTAGCCAAACAATTTTGTACTTTGGGGAGTCAAAAATAAGAAGCAAAATTATCCTAACCTTGATATTGAACCTCAGACCAACCTGGCTAAAAAAGTAAATCTGTTCCTGGTGATACTATACATTTGGTCACAAATCTACAGCTCTGAAAGTTGAGATTTAAAAAAAATAATCCAACAAATCCTAACGTCTTGCACCCTACACCATGGTTAAAAATCTCAATGGCAGTTTTCAAATGCTAAATCAAACCCAAACATATAGCATAACATGAGTGAACCCAACCATTTGCAAATGATTATCTCCCACTGCACAGACCCAGCAACACTTACATTGACTGTTCTGATTTTTAAAAAAAACTAAAAAGGAATGGAGTTAACCAGTGGGAGATCAGGGGTTCACCTCCAGGGCCATAGATTAAGCAGTACAATTAAGAAAAAAAATAGCATAAGAAAGCAAGGCAAGTTACTTCCATCCCATGGATGTCTTTATGAGTAACTAGTAACCAGGAGCTGAACTCAGCTAAGAGACATCACATTACACAGTTTAACTGAATGACCTTAGGTTTGTACATATCTAAAAATGTACCTAATAATGTGGGGGGGAGAATTGATAGCCCTTAATCATTCCACAGTGTGCAGTTAGTACCATGCAATGTGATTATGCAAGGCTTACATCACAGACTGCTAGCTGTATTAAGTTCTTTTAGGATTAGTTGATTGCCCACTGCTTTGCTGTGTTAGCAGTATTAAAGGATCACCATCACTTTACTGAAAACAATAGTAAATGTTTTAAGTTACAAAAAAAGAACACATGCAATAGTTGGATCACTATTATGTCCAAAAATGAGAAGCATTTAAAATCATTTTAAGTTTTTAATCATCTTGAAAATCAACTTAGTTGAAACATAGCTAATATAGTGAATAAGTATTACATTATAAATAAAGGGGAATTAAGGAATAACATTCGGAGTGAAATACAGGTAGTCCTCAACTTGCAACAATTTGCTTAGGCACCATTCAAAGTTACAATGGCACTGAAAAAAAGTGACTTATGACCTTTTTTCACACTTATGACCATTGCAATATCCCCATTATCGTATGATTTACATTCAGATGTTTGATAACTGACTCACATTTGTGACACTTGCAGTTGCCCTGGGTTATGTGATCACCTTTTGCAACCTGACAAGCAATAATGTGGAAGCCAAATTCACTTAACAACTGTGTTACTAATTCAACAACTGCAGTGACTCACTTAACAAACATGGCAAGAAAAGTCATAAAATGGAGCAAAACTCACTTAACAAATTTCTCACTTAGGAACATAAATTTTGGGTTCAATTGTGGTTGCAAGTTAAGGACTACCTGTAGAGAATCTTAATGTCAAATTCAATGAGAGAAGAAACTTATGTCTGTGTTTATATTTATTTTTTTCTGCTGGATGCCAAAAATACAATTTTAATCACTACTGGCCATTTTGTGAGTGGACATATGGGTGCAATTATAATAGTGCAAACAAATCAGGCAGTTGTAATTCTGTATTTGCAGCCTCCCACAGAGAAATATTCGGCTTTTCCTTCTATCTAGAGTTCCCACTGAAGCCTCAAAACATCAGAACTCTTATAGAAAAGGATTTTATTTCTTAGATGAAAGGTGAGACATAAAACTAATATACATCTGGAGGCATAAAGAAACCTGTTTGGTCTGGTAGTTAAGGCACCAGGCTAGAAACTGGGAGACAGTGAATTCTAGTTCTGCCTTAGGTATGAAAGCCAGCTGGGCGACTTTGAACCAGTCACTTTCTCTCAGTCCAATTCACCTCACAGGGTTATTGTTGTGGGGAAAATAGGAGGAGAAAGGTATATTAGTTATGATAATCACCTTGAGATATTTATCAAAATAATAAAGTTGAGAAATAAATACATAAAGATAAAAGTTGAGAATTTTTTTTTAAAGTTTCTGCTATCTGACCAGGGGAACAACATTCTTTTGTTGGCAGCTAACATTCAACCCTACAGCAAAAAGAAGAAACAAAGGAGATGGAAATATTTTGACTATAACTTTTTTGCAGAAGTAGCTGTAACCCGTTAGTTCTGGGTTGGTGGAAAGCAGAAATCCACAGAAGAAGGCAGCAGGAAGGAATAGGAAATTAAAAGTGAAAAGCAGTAACTGCAGCATCTTTGATTTGGCATTAAGGTAAGTACTGCAATTGCCTCAGGGGGGAAAAACCAACAAAAAAGTTATTTTGGCTTCATATATTTCATTAAGTCATGTTTTTTTGAATAAATCCCAACTGATTAGCTTCCACTTTTCTCTGGTCAACTGGCTTTTCTTCCTGGTTCTGCCCCAGAGAGCAGTTCCTGACATAAAGCACTAATGAACTAGTCCCTCAGCCTCAAAATAATCATCACTCTTGTGTTACGTATTGGCAATCCAGAATAAAATACTGCACATTGATGTCAGCAAACCCGCCTAGCAGATCAGTAACTGACAGAATTGTGCATGTCTGTTGTGGCTATTCTTTTGCATTCTTCATATGCTTTCCATTTTATTAATTTTGATTACTTTGTGATTAAGTAAGATGAGTTCAAGATCCACAGCAGAATATCAAGGCAAATCTCACCCCCTAACCCCACCCTTTACTTTGTGTAAATTGTGGACTCTGGAGGCCTTGAAGACTTGGCCACAATTCTGTACGCTTGGTTGGTTAGTTAATTTTAGGTCATTCTCTTTCTATGGAGATTCTTCTCTAATTTCTTCCACACACCTTAAAAGGCTGTAGGTTTGGGGCGAAAACTGCTGGCAGTGTTCCCTCTGCTGGGGCGAACACCCTTGGCAGTTCCCCAGGAAGTTAAGGCCATCCCTGCAGAGCCTGGAGAGTTGATTGGCTCCCCACCCTCTCCAAGCATTTTAAGTTAGAGATCTGGCTCTGTGTGCATGGGAAGAAAGTTGGCTTACACACAAGTGATATCGTCTGAATGTGATCCATCAACCCTTACTTGCTTTGCTCTCCTCTCAGTGTCCTATTCCATGGAGCTGTCAAGTACCTAAACTATGCCTTTGGACCAGCCCAGGCAAATAAAGTACCTGTGAGCATGCCACTATGTGAAATAATGATAGGCCGACACAATTGCACTACAGTTATAAACTTGATGTGGCAGAGAAGTGGATGTATAAGAAGATCTTTCTCCACATTGTGAATTTCTGCCTCTTTTCCATTCAGATCACAATAGACTACTGCCCCACCCGATTGTTAGCATGGAGTAGAGGGCTGGGATGGTTTCCTTCATAATTCTGAAAGTTAACCTAAGATTCCTCATTTAACATTCCTTATTTTTACTCTCGCTGCCAAATTGGTGCCCTTCCTCATTGTAGTGAAAGATACCGTATGAAACTGGGAGGTGCCCTATTCATGTATTTCTTCAAGCCCTGATGTATAGAGATGATGCAGAACAGCCTGATCGGTTCAGTAGGATGGAAGCTGTCTCAGGTAGATGCTAAAGTGTCTCTGAGTCCTCGTTTAGAAATGTCTTTACCCTAGATCTAATGTCTTTACTGTCATTTCTATCTATACTAGAAGAACGCATGAGGGGATTTCAGGGAGATATGGATGATCAAGGATGATTAAAGACATGAAGGTGATTGGGGCATGAATGGAGGATGCTGAGGATAGAATTGGGTGGAGACAGTTGATTTGCTGTGGTGACCTCTAATGGGAACAGCCAGAAGAAGAAGATGGATGATCAAGGCACAGTTTAGCAATAGCACTTAGACTTATATACCACTTCATAGTACATTACAGCCCTTGCTAAGCAGCTTACAGAGTCATCCTATTGCCCCCAACAATCTGGATCCTCATTTTACTGACCTTGGGAGGATGGAAGGCTGAGTCAACCTTGAGCCAGGGAGAATCAATGTTTGATGTTTTATGCCCAGTACTGCAGCTCCATGAAATTATTTTCTGCTTTTACCCAGAACTAGAATTATTCTCCAAATAATTTCAAAGAGAAAGCAATTTGGGGGTAGAATGTCAGTTATGGGGCAGAAATACCTGAGCTGGATGTCCATCTTCCAAATGCAGCCCCTTCTCTCCCCCTTCTTCTTTTGTGGCCCTCTTTTCCATTCTCAAACTGGCTGTGACATAGAGAAAAGTTTAAGGGTAGCTTAAGCGAAAGGCAAAGCCATCCCAAAGTGATTTATGTAGGCAATAACATGGGACTACAGTAAAGTCTGCCAGTGTGACCCTAAAATATTCTTCAAGCCATTCCCAGCATGTAAATATGGTCATGCTGGTAATGGCAAAGAATGTTACCAATCACACTTCGTAGCATTTACGCTCTTGCATGCCTACATTCCTTTAAACTGACTGGCGAGCTATTAGCCTTCAGTTGGATTTGCAGCTTATAGTCTGAGATTCAGAACCCCATTTAACTATGCAATTCTTGACAGCCTTGGGGCAAGTAACTCTGGCTCAGTTACTTTGTCTGTGATATCCATATTGCCACTATAAGGAGTCCTCAACTTACAACTGCTGTTGGGACCGGAACATCCATTGCTAGCTAGTTGGTCATGAAGTGAGTCATGCCTGATTTTAATTTGCTGCTATTGTTAAGCAAATCACAGCACTTATTAAGCGAATCACACAGTCACTGAGCAAATCCAGCTTTCCTCATTGACTATGCTTGCTGGAAGCTGGCTGGGAAAGTCTACAAATGGTGATCACGTGACTTCAGGATGCTGCAACCATCGCAAATTCATGCTGGTTGACAAATTTTGATTACGTGACCACAAGGACACTGCAATGGCCATAAGTGTGAAGACTAGTAGTATGTTACCTTTTCCAGTGCTGTCATAATTTCAAACTGTCACTAAATGAATGGCTGTAAGTTAAGGACTGCCTTTAATAACTTGTCCGCTTTCTCCATTCTATTTCATGGTCAGAGATTAGACATGGATCAGATGTAGAAGGTTATAAGGATTTCAGACCGAAAGCCCCAGCCAGCCACTGCAGTGAGTACTGGGTTAGATGGACTAATAGTTTCATTTTGTATGAAATCTTTGGTTCCTATGATCCAATACAGAACATTTCACCTATGACCTTAGATAATTATCAGTTAATCATCAAAGCGTTTCCCAACTGGATTTTCTTCAAGAAATCTTGCACAATAAGCTATGACAGAAATAATTCTGCCTGGCTGAAAATGTCTTCCAACTATAAGAGAAAAGGCCACTAATAAAGTCACAGACAGATCTCACTCAGCAACAGTGACTTTTCAGGACTTTGTGGATTGGCCATAGTGATGAGAACTGCTTCACCAACAGGTTAGTCAATTCTGCTCAGCTGCGAAAGCAGTTACCAAAAACCTGCCTTTAATATTGATGGAACAGGCTTGCACAACCGCTGTGTAGTTGAATGGAGGTTTTAAAGACATCTTCCAAATTGCTTGAATGGCTCCTTGAATTGCTGTTGCTGTTCTGAAGAATGCTAATTCCATGTAAATGAAATAGCTGTCCTAGGAATCACTCAAGATTCCTAAGGGGCAATGGAAGAACTTCCTCTTGCTTCTTCCTATAGTCTTTGCTGTTGTGTAGGTGTGATTACGCAATCAGGTGCAGAGTGAGTGGGAAGGGAACCCCAGTAAATGCTGCAAGGGAATGCAATGTTGGCTCCAAGGGATCACGGTCAGCGGCATCCAATTTTTCTGTGCCTCTGTGCTCTGCTTGTGACCTTTCACCTAGGCCAAAAAGAATTTCAACCCTGCTCCCATGTCTCCCAAATCAATACAGATAGTCCTCTCTTAATGACCACAATTGGCAACTTCATAGCCAAGTTCCCCAGTCATTTAACAGAAGATCCTATGACCATGACAGACCTACGTCACTTCCCATTTGGTCATTAAATGAGAGATTGTGTGACTGCGACTTGCAATTTTACTTTTGCATTCTCCATTAATTCTGCTTGTTGGAAGCTGGTTGTGAAGTAAATGGTGATTGCATGACCACGGGACATTGTGACGTGACGGTTGTAAATGCAAGGATTGTTTGCAAAAATTATTATAACTCTGAATTAAATGAGTTAAATGAGAGAATTGGTAAGACAGGCCTACCTGTAAGTGCAGCAAGGAAATGGCAATCTGCCAGCAAGTGGCTGTGATAACCAGCACTACAAGATGTGGTCTGTGTAACACTACAAATGGCATGGGAATTTAAAAATGACATCAACCACTGGTAATCAAAAACAATACAGCCAGAAAGAAAAAGTGGAAAACTGGCCAGTATAATAATTAAGAAGTATCAATAAACACTTGGCAGAATCTCTCTCCTACTTTAAACCTGGTTGGTTTAAAGTAAATGTTTAAATTAAATATTTAAATTAAATGTTCTTTTATTAGTGTTATTTTTGAAGATAGGACTAGTGCTCTTCCAGAAGAGCAGTAAAATTGTACATTTAATGTACCTGGGTAATATTGAGAGACATATTATGCAGGCAACAGGGTGTCTGTTCTCTCAGGCAGCATGAGCTAACATGGCCATGGAGAACAGTGGCTATCTAGCAGAAAGAAAGGGAACATATTTACAGCAGCCTAAAATGGCAGGGCAGATCCCAGTTACTAACTGCATCATCTCCAACATCATTAATATGAGCTGTTATTGTTCATTTATATGGTGTGATATGCCAGATGATGAGGAAGGAACACTACTTTAAAACAGGAACAGGTAAATATGGATTTAAACTCATTCTGTAGTAGCTGAGGATAGGGATATGTGTAAAAAAAGTTAGAGAAGCTCTTTTTGCCATGGTTAATGGGATGTCAGCCATAGATAACTAGATAAGTTAATGGGAGGACACTATCCTGCCATTAACATTAAAATAAAATTCAGACATCAGTCAGTCACCTTACATGTTGGATGCTTCATTTTATCTATAAGAAAGCTTCATTTTATTGTTCCTCTCCAGTGGCAAAATCGATGGAATTGCTGAAGGGAATGGCAGATTGGAAACGTGACACGTGAGGTGGGCACAATCCATTGATATTGAGTAGATTTATTACATACTCAGTTAGGAAGCTGCCTCATTCAGAACCAGACCATGGGTTTCTTTAGTCCATTATTTTTCAACTGTAGTCACTTGAAGATGGGTAGACTTCAACTCCCAGAATTCCCCAGCCAGCCAAGCAGAAGCAAAGCAGAAGCTGGCTGGGGAATTCTGGGAGCTGAAGTCCACCCATTTTCAAGTGACCAAGATTGAGAAACACCGCTCTAATCTAATAGGGATACTATAGGAGTTTTTTTGCCGATGCCCAGGAGATGGAATATAAATTTAATGAATGAATAAAAGCCATGCACCTAAATTGTAATCTGAAAACACTTTTATAGGAATACCAACCAGTGTGCATACATACATAATACTTTGTGGCAAAGGCATAAACTCAAGCATGCCGACTTCAGGATATGCGCGCTGAACTGTGTATGTATGGTAAGGCTAGTTTCACCCTTTTATCATGCAATGGCTGTTTTTCTGATATCAATATTGTTGCCTTATTTGGTACAAACATTATTAAAACCAACAGAAGTTCTGTGCCAAAGCCTTTATCAACCAAGACAGCAGCTCCGGTTATGGTTGCCTCAGCGGCAACTTATCATCCATCTCACAACTCTATTTCCTATTACTTATTTCTGGTCTCCCAATTTCTACTCTGGGTTCCACATTTCTCATCTGTTGATCTTTTCATCCCCTTTCCTGTGCAAATGAGTCATCCCAAGGCAAGAATGTTGGGGAGACCATGATTAAGTCAGAGAATTCTTGAGTTCATACTGGCCAAGTGGGGCAATCAAGCTGTAACTCTTGCCCTTGTCAGGGTCAATGGGTCACACTGGTCACATTATAAACTTTCCCAATATTTAGATCAAAGAAGAATGTCTACAGATTGGAGCCTTCTCATCTAAGATATCTGGGTGCTTGATATAGAAAACTTCATCTATTCATGAAGGCAGGGCTGGTCCACAGAGCAGTTGTCCCATCTAAGCTTGGTTGAAGTCTGTTCAAGACCTGACCAGTTCCTTGAAGTTCCTGCTCCAGGATCTGAATTTTTCTGCTCTTCTGACCTTTCAGGAGCATTCAGAAAACCATAAACTGGAGGTGGCCACCTTACCTGGTTTCACCTTTGCTATCCCCCAACCATCCTGCCTATCCCCAGTTCCTGTGAAGTCTATCCTGGATGGAGCTGTGGTTAATGTACTGACCTGTCCAGTCTCTTAACTGGAGTTGGCACCCCCTGGAAGGATTATCGCAACTCCCCACCCCTCATTACTTCGGATCAGGGGCCGCACCTCTACGGGAGGGAGGTTTTCTACCCCGGATTTGTCTTGCTCTGAGCTCATCCCGGGGGCGGCGTCTGTCTCCCTCCTCCCTGCGACTCCCTCCATTTGTTGCCGTCGCCCCCTCCCTGCTCTCTCTCTTTCCTCCCGCCGACTCTGCTCTTTACCAATTAAGGCTTGCTGAGCCGCCCGCCCGGCCGGTGTCCTCCCGCCACCCCCCATCGCTCGGCCATTCCGTGCCGAACTCCGGCCCGAGACGTACCGTCCGTCCGTCCGCTCCTCCATCCGTCCGTGGCGGCGGGGCAGACGGCTACGCCACAATCCCTGAGGATCCGAAGAGGTGAGGAGAGACCACGGGACGGAGGACTGGGGAAGGCGGAGGGACTGAGGAGACTGGGGATCGCCGCAAGGTTGGGATGTGGAAAGGCAGACGGCGCGGGAAGAGGAAGCGGAGCAGGGATGGACGGAGGAGGGCGAAAAGCGAGCAGGGGAAGGGAAGCGCAGGGGCGAGAGTGGTAGGGACTAGATGGGAAGGGACGAAATGGAAAGGATGGGGCGAACGCGGGCGGAAAAGAAACGGGGATCCAAACGGAGCAGAATAAGGGAAGGAAGGAAGGAAGGAAGGAAGGAAGGAAGGAAGGAAGGAAGGAAGGAAGGAAGGTGGTAATGAGGGGACAGTGGAGTAACTAGCATCTCTTAGGCAGAGAGGATGCTGGCACTTCGGGAAGAGTGAATGCGGAAAGGGGATAAGAAGCGATTTCAGCTTCTAACTCAAAGTTGAGAGATTGGAGCTATATTGCCTCTCTTCCTTGACAACTGTGCGCAGCTATGTGGTCCCAACTGGAGAGAGCAGGATCCCAGAACTTTATATATATGCACATTGGCAGATGTCTTTCCCCTCTTTAAGGGCAAATGTAAGCATTGGAAAGAGTTCATTCAAGACCATGTCACTGTAAAAATTCTTGCACACGCTGTTCCATCTGTATCATTTTGCCAAGGGGCTAGAAAAGCACACCACACTTTGTGGGGACTTGTGGTCAAACCCACATATTGAGTCTCCTGCTGAATGTGGTGGCATGTCACATTTGCCATAGCCATTTGACAGGAAAATGTGGTTAATCAGGTGATTAAACACACATTCCTTGATAAATCAAAATGATCTTCTTGTCATAGATAGCCAGCCTGGAACTGTATGTGTATCTGTTTAGAAAAACAAGCCAGGAAGACTAGCTGGGAGTTTCGGAGCCTGTAATTGTTGTAATGCGGTTGCAAGATTGCTCTCTGAATTAGTAGCTGGGAATATTGCTCAACAGACAAAGTTAGCAATCCACAGAGGAGGTTACCCCACTGGATAAGCATGGCTTTGAAATCAGACAAAGCCAAGAGATGTGGATGCTGAACAACTAAAATGAAAACAGCTGCCCCACCACATAGTCTTAGGTTGGATGTCATCTGTCAAGAAACTCTTCTCCCGAAATTCAGTTGAAACTGTCCATCTGAGCTTGCAGAGAATTCCCTAAATAATTTTATCTTACTGAGTCAGTACTGTCTATTGCTTATCTTCATATCCTTGATGGAACCCTTAGGTTTTCTAGATAGAAGAAATAAATACTTGGAACAGCTTTTAATCATTCTAGATAGACTACAAAAGGAGTCTAAGAGTTAAAATATATCAAATTAAATTTATTTGTCGTAAGTGATTTCTAATTATGTGTCCATCATGCTTGATTGCATGACACAAAGCCTACATTTCTGGCTGCTTTTTCTTATATGGCCGTACATAGGTAATCATATATTATCTTGAGAAAATTTCTAAGACTGAAAAAAAATGTCACCCACAATATCACAGTATTAGTCACAAAGTGGCACTTATCAAGCATGGTCTACAAATGTGTGGAGATGGTGAAGAGAAGGGTGTGGAACATATTTCAAAGCAAATTCGCTCTCTGTGAACATCTTGCTATACCATTTGAGAAATTCTTCTTACCCTCATAACAACCCCTAACAATAAGGGTAGGCTGAAAGACAGAAATTCATAAATAGCCGTTAAACATTGCTCAGAATCCAAGAAGCCATAATTCTAGCAAACTTGAAAAGTTTGAACAGCCAAGTGAAAATCTTAATGCACATTAACAAATGTACCTAAAACATGTGGGGTTATGAAAGAAACAAACAGAAGTGTTTTATATGTGGCATGAGATACGAATGCCTATGAGCCTGTATTTATGGACAAGTTGGTCCTTACTTTTTCCTGTTCTCCAAATGCCATATTCAAGTTACCATACAAGGAAAATAAGTGGCTTTTATGCATATGTATTAAAAAAAACCCTACTCCAATTGAAACATGATTACCTCAGACTAAGTCCCATTAAGTGAATGATGGCTGAGAATTGTGGAAACAGTAGTACCTATGTACCTGAAGGGTGGCACATATTAAAAGGGTGCATTAAGTCTTTTGAACACCATTAGCCCCAAGTGACATAGCCAGGTACTGTAGAATAGAGAAGCAGGAAGATGATAGAGATTCTCCCCCCTCCCCTTCACACAGACCCCAATTAGAAAGAAATGAATTTCAGTGTTAGCTGGGTTGAGACCTTAAAACTCAAGAAATGTAATCAGTCCAGCTATTTTAAATTATTTCAAGGAAGTCCACCTCCCAAGCCTCACATGCATCAAATGACAATTCTCACTAATCCTGAAGAACACGATACCTCTAGTCCACTCTGAATGATATCATCCAGGACATCCTAACTTTCTGTTGAAGATCTTCAGGAACAGGATGGATTCACCCTCAGTTTTGGTTATTTGTGGTGAGGTAAAGCTTTACTGATCACATTAATAGGCCTGAGAAATGTAACTCAGTGACAAAAACTGGATCACCTGCACAAGAGTCTTCTGGTGAACATCCTGGCAGTTTCTATGCATTCTTATCTTTTATTTTCTCTCCCTCTCCCTCCCAGAGAGAGGAGAGAGAGTCCCATTGTGAGGTAAGGTAGTTTTCCCTATTTGGTGCCTTCCAGAACTATCGGAATGACAGCTTCCAGAATCCCCAGCCAACATTCGGGAGAAGCAGGCTTAAGAAGTCTTTGCTTAGATCACTGAAGCCAAAATTCAAATCCCCATTCAGACAGGAAGCTGATTAGGTGTCTCTGGTCAGTTGCTACCTCTCAGGCCTGCTCTAAAAACCAAAGGGTAAGGCAGACCCTATGTGCTGCTCTGAATTGGCTGAAGGTAAGGTCAGATTAAAATGTAACAAGAAAGATGGGCCTGACTTTCTATACCATTATGCTTTGGGGGATTGCAGAAGATGAAAGGGGTACCCTATGTCTCCCTTTGTGCCTGAAACAAGACCCCAATTCATTCTAGGTAATTGACCTGCCATGAATATGGACAGAATTCTATTGCAAAACCTGAACAGAGATGACCCAAGACTTATGGAAGCATGTATGTGCTCTCTAATGGATCCTCCCTAACCCTAACTTTGTCTTTTGAGGCAGTTTCCTGAAATAAGTTTAGGGCTCATCATTCTTGCAATTTTAATTACTGTTACGCCATTCTTCTGTAAAGGTAAAGGTAAGCCAATCTTGTTTTGGCTTTGGGAAATACCACCACAGTGGCTCAAGAAACTGAACCAAGCTAACCTGCCTGAAACGCATAAGGCAGCAGTCAGTTTTTATATACCAAGCAACTTCATTGTAATGTGAGAGAAAGTTGCTTTGGGAAACTTAAAAGCATGGCTATCATGGGTTCAGAATGCTTGTGTAAACAGTCCTTTTATCTGTAGCAAGAAAAAATGTAGAATTCTTAATCATTTCTCTCTAGAGAATGTTATTTTTCAAGGCTATCAGTTGCCCTTTAATATGCATAAACTACATTATTATATCCACATGCCTGGAAATTAAAAATAAAGCAATGCATTCCCAGCACAGCCATTTCCCTCAGCCTTTTATTTTAGGCTTATAAGGGAAGTTGAGATTCCTAACATGGAAATAAATACAGAATCAGAATCTGTGAATTATTCCATGTTAAATTAACTAGAAACGTGGAAATTGCTTTTCCTATCTTGAAATTTGAGGACTGGCTCACCATCTTTGACCCACCCTTCATTTGTTAGGGTCTGCTCTCATGTACACTATCCCCATCATAGCTGTTAAAAATTTCCACTTTGTTAGCTGTAACCACACATACATTTTGTATGCACACACACAATTTGATTGTGCCTCCTTCCTCTGTGACTTCCCCTTCAGTCCTGCCTTCTTGCCCACTGCTACATCTCCAACCCCCAGGCCCCTGGGGAGGGTCTGTCTAGTTATTTTAAAAACCCAAAGAAATGTAGCTCTCCAAATAAGGGGAAAATATGAAGACGGGTCCCTAAGCTTGGAGCTCTAGAAGGAGGGGGGGCACAATGGGAAAGGAGGCAAGCCTACCACCTATTGATGAAACCTTGGAACTGCAGGCATCTCTTTTATAACACACACCCAAATCACATGCAGACACACCTTTTTTTACAGAATCCAATTGCTGGGCTATCACTGCCCCCAAACAACACTATATTGCGGAAGGAGGGAGAAATAAAAACTCCTCTCCGTTTATTTTCTGTAGCACAAGTCCATATTTCCCCCCTCACTCATCATGAATGAGAGACACTCCCAATTGCTGAAGGGGCTGCCTGGCAATCAGACAGAGGGAAATAATTATAATTTCATAAGTTATTACTGAATTCCCACCCCAATGCCGAGAATGGTCCTTGTGTCTTTCTGATACACTAAAATGAAGAAATTTGGCTCCCCTGAACAGAGCAGGAAGGACAGCCCACTCCCCCACAAGTTACCGCAGCCAAGGCCTGCAAAAAATGCTGGAACCTGAGGCAAGAAATCTAGTGGGGGGGGGGGGAGAAGCAGCACTATTTAATTAAATGTACTGCTGCCTTTCCTTAATTGAACTTAAACCTGATATTGGGAAAAACTCTACTCTGCTTCCACCTCTATCCTTAGCTGAGAATATTCTACTCACAATATCATGTGCCAACTTCAGCTGTTTTTGTATTAGCCGACTTCTTAAGAGTGCAAAGAGTCATTTTGTATCTGAGAGGGCAGCTCACATTTTTTTTGGAATAATGGAAATGTTAGATTCCAAATCTCAATATTACAGAAACTTCACACAGCCTAAATGTGGACCCACAGTGGCCTCTGCATTTCTTAACAACTCTGCAATTGTTGGAGACACAACGTGTCTCTGGCTGCTGTTAAAGTCACATATTTTAGATAGTTGCCTGGAACTCACTTCTCCAGAACAGAGTTTCCCAATTTCAGCAACTTTAAGATGTGTGGACTTCAATTCCCAGAGTTCCCTGGCCTGCATGTCAGAATTTCCCAGCCAGCAGAATTCTGGGAATTTGAAGTCCACCCATCTCAAAGTTGCTAAGGGTGAGAAACACTATCCTAGACCTTTGTGAGAACTCCAACGAGACCTCAGTGTGTAACTACTATAACACAAGTAGGTAGGAAAAGTCTCCATGCAAAGAAAATCAGCTTTTTAAATGATGGCATAATTTTAAAGGCATGTTTTAAGGGCAAGGCAGCTGGCATATTTTTGGCTTTATAG
The DNA here is from genome assembly GCA_032468195.1 of Cerberus rynchops. Classification (NCBI taxonomy): domain Eukaryota; kingdom Metazoa; phylum Chordata; class Lepidosauria; order Squamata; family Homalopsidae; genus Cerberus; species Cerberus rynchops. Next base: position 39,787 of record JANHFJ010009137.1, read on the forward strand.
ACAAGATACTACAAATGTCAGGGAGCAGAATCCATCAGAAAGTTCTCCAATTACAGTTACTCATTTCAATGAGATTGATACAAAAAAATTATGAGAAAATTATTCATATGATCTTGAGTGGGCATAGCATTAGCGGAACTAATTTTATTTATAATTTAAACCAGGGGTCTCCAATCTTGGCAACTTGAAGACTTGTGGACTTCAACCCCCAGAATTCC